>DWME01000143.1:0-43136 GCA_018244795.1 Parelbella ahira ahira | reverse complement strand
CACGATGTTTTCCTTCACCGTTAGCAAGTGATATTTAAACTTAAAACGCACTTTCATAAAGAGATTTGAACCCAGCACCCCCGGAGTGAGAGGCTGAATTCTTAACCACTAGGCTATCACTGCTTAGGTATTACACATAAAATATACATATATTGTATATAGTGTTGTGTTGTTTCAGTGATGGTGTGAGCGCATGGGCGGGGGCGCGGTGCTGGCGGCGGCGGCGCGCGGCGACGCGGCGCGGCTGGCCGCCCTGCTGCGCGCTCAGCCCGCGCACCTCGACCTCGCCGACGAGGTACGCACACCCACTCCACCCTCGACAAACACTTATCACCCACTAGCCATACATAAAAATTTGCTTCAGAAATACAATTAAAAAAGCGACCTCTTTATCAGATATTTTATCGTGTCCAAGGATTCGTAATATGGATGTTTTTGTTTGTACAATATTTTTAACGTGTTGTGCTAGTTATAGTAGTTAATAAACTAAGTCACTTGACTAAGTCATTGTAGTCATTGACAATAGAAGTCTTTTCAAAAAACATGAGTACATATGTGGCGTGATCATGAAATCTAACAATTGTTTGAACCGAATAAATTCCCTGTTACAAACAAAACTATTGTTGTTGAGAAGGAGGACGGTGAATAGCACACGTTAGGGGAGGTCTATATCTAGCAGTGGACTTCCAAAGGGCTGATAGATGAAAACACTCTTTCCTCACTTTGGTGTGCATCTACAAGTTCTACAATGCACGTAGTTACTGTTATTACACAATATAATCCGCTGTTCATTGTCTAGTATTGATCAAACGATTAAGAACAATTTTTAGCTTTTATATGCGCATCCTTTTTCCCTATACACAATATGGAATAGTGTCATTCGGATAGACTTGAACATACATTGTGTCTGTGATCACCATGCTTAGATATTTTCCATGCAAGATACACATATAACGCGCATAAGTGCGCAAAAAACCAGGCTATTTTAATGGACAATTGATGTAATAAGAAAATAATGCGTTATATTATACATTCCATCATTCTTCATTCTCAACATTTTGCGCCATAACCATTTGCAGTAGCGTCCCATACGGTACGTATATAATGTGTATTGGTCTCCCGTCGAGTACAAATTATCTTAAAGAGTTATGCTTTTGAACTACTAAATACATAAAATAAGTCTTAGTACTCCCACACAAGGTTCAAATTTAAATGTATTCTATAAAACTTTGTCCAGGGCTGGCATAAATAAATTGCTACTTCAGCTCTGTTAATGTTGCCAGGTGTCGCCTTTTCTTTGCATTTAATCTTATTTATTGCAATGATAAAAAAAAAACAATTGGCGTAGTGTGGTCACGACTGGTGCAATCGGAAAATATTGACATTTAAATTAATATTTTCACAATAAAATAGAAAAATGTTTACATCTTAATATCTATATCTTATTACATTATGGTGTTTATTTAACATATTTATTTGATTTATTCATCTTCGGTATTTTTCCTAGTCCATCTAAAAATATTTGAGAAACAACGTTTATCGTTCATATTTATTTTAAATTTGAAAATATTCCAAATGTCTAACATGTTTTTCTTCAAACACTTTCACTCCATTTAAGTTCACAACCACATAGAGTGCGTCCTAGTGGTTATAATAAATCGATAAATAATTAAAACATATCGATATTTCGCCGCCCGATATCGATAAATCAAGGCTGTCCCCGCGGGGCGCGGTTGCGGGGTATGAGCATAAATTACTCAAATCCATGTAAATAAATTGCTTACAAGACGTTTTACATTGCCTCGAAATATATGTGTATTCAGATTACAAGAACGATATCGATATATCAAACCATGGCGCTGTACTCGTCAATTGTTAATTTTATGATTTAAAACAAACACAACATGATGGGGGCAAGAGGGGGTGTAATTATAACGCAAGAATTTAATGGTCACTGATATAAAATGTTCCGTAATTATTGTCCTTTAAACTATGTTATAATTTAACATACGGGGCAATTTATTTACCACAGACGTAAAATGCGAAAAAAGTTAAACGGCATGATACGAGTACGAGGACGTGACAAATAGCCACTCAGGCAACTAGCAATTTACTGGCCTAAAGAAGATATTAAAGCTACCGCCACTAAATAAAACACACGGGAACTCTTGGTATTCAAGACAAATAAAAAATAAACAAGGTTAATTGTTTCTTGTAATTTTCTTCAACGTCCCACGATGAATCAAATTGATCCAAACTAGTATTTTTTTCTAGCCAGCCAGTATCTAACCATTTCGAATAAACGGTCTTGGTACTTGAAAATTAATGTAGCAAAATCATATGTAGTTGCGTGTATTAATATAAAGGTCAAAAAAATGTAACGTAATGTATGTAAAAAAATTTATAACCGAGATTTGTTAGACAGGTATTTGTGAACTGTTTAAAAATACACATTTTAGCATTTTAGCCCCAACGGCGCATTCAACTCTCTTCACGAGGTATGAAAACGGAAATTTTTAATGATGGATAAAGCTGAACTACATTTCATTCGTTTCTAACAAGCTTTCTAAATTATGAGTACATACATACCTACCCGACAGGTTTTTTACGCAACGTTCGTTAAAATGAGAATATTCAGATTATTATTTAATATGAATAAGTAATAAGCGAACGAAATAATCAATCATCTCTGAACAAGCGTTAGGAACGTATACACCAGCGCGGGCCACTCGACGCGTTGTCAACAAATTAAGATGGCCACTAAATGGATGGAGTTCATTAATTCTCAAATTAAATTCGACTATCAAGCTATTCAATGTATTATTGATGAGATGTTCTATTTACTTTAATAATACTTAAACTTAAGATACGTTTTATTAAAAGAAAACAATAAATAATAATCAATAGAAATATACATAGGTATATGCTGCACACACTTAATCATTCTTATATCGGCTGATAAAAGACCGCTGGCTAATATTAAAAGACCACTGTGATTAATAGAAAGATCTAGTTTCGGTGTTACATAGAAAATAGTACTAATTGAAATTCAGAGACGCACACACATCTTTTTTAAGTACTTATTTATAGTATGTCCTGTTTCCCAATCGTTTATTTGACCAACCTTGCATTATGTTTAATTTTTTTTTATTCAAATATCGAACACCGGGCCAATCACAACATGTTCGGAGGTCAGTTCGTTAGTGTCTTCTTGCTTTCACAATTATAATTTACGACGGTGATGTTAGATATAAATGTCGTTAGTTCGTTGATAGAATCTTGTGTCGGCTATTAAGTCCGTATTACGATTCTTGTCAACGTTAAATAGGTCCCGCTCGGTCATTATTTCACACGTGTTTTTGAAAATTCGTGAACGAAACTTATTACTGTTGTGTTATAATATAACCTGCAGATATTTAAGAAATCAGGCTTACCTTTTTTTGTTCTATTGCTTTTATACATCTACACGCCAGGTACCTTACGGGGTAGGCAGAGAGCACGGAGTGCCAAATAACCCTATCCTAAACATTCATTATTTATCAAGTACAAATAAACATTACAAAACAAAGTAATATCACGAAATACATGCGTATTAAATTCCGTGGTAAGTATTTGTAGGCGCCTCTTTTTGCGCCTCGCGATTTTTTGACCGTCCAAAATTTTAATCTCACAAAAGACATCGCTTGCGCAAGCCCTAATAGTGATTATTCCGGTAATCTCGCCTCCACAAAAACAATTTGGAGTTCGACCCATCAACTTATGGCTTCACTAACGGCATACAATTCAATATTGGAAGCACGCACCGTGTAATAAGTATCGTCTTTCTGTTCCATCATCTGTCACGGACTTTGATGATAATACAGAGGTTAACAGGGACCTTTAACACAAAAAGACAATTTCTGCTTTATACTCATATCACGGACTAGATACTTCTTATCTAGTGATCAAACTCGCTCATAGACCAGATGTTTTGATATATCACAAACGAAATCTTAAAACATGCAATGGTATGCACATGCTGTAATGGTGACGAAAAACAATGTGAGGAAAGCTGGCCACGCCTTAGAGGTCTACATGTTCGATAAGGCCTTTGGACCCGCGGTTGGTCGACGTGACGAATATCTTACGTGTCTTAACTCTTCTCATTCTGAAAGGAGACGTCTCTAACAGTGGAATGATTAAAGTTGATGTGTGATCATTATTGAAAATGTTTATACGTTTCCGTGTTCTAGAGAGTACTTCGCGAAATCAGTCCCGGGTGTGGGTAAACGAAAACGCTCTATCTCCAGCTATTTATCACAAAAGCATGATGCACCTCCAAAAGAAGCGAAATACGAAACTACAAGAGCTAAACACTAATGGAGTAGAATTGCAGGCAGATGAATTGAAAGAAAAGCTTACAATTAGACTACGAGCAGATAAAAGAATTGACACGACATTATATGTATAACTGAGTGCATGTTATACCTACATATAATGTCGTGAAAATGTGCACGATATTATCTACATAAAATGTGTAATTGCCCAAGTTCGTTAGTTACCTAGCTGTGTGTCTAAGAGGAAAGAGGACAGCGGTATTCGCTAATTTTCTTAGTACTTCATTTGAAATACTGGATACAATAATATCATCAGATACAACAGTTTATTATATTAGTTGGTTATCAAATTCCATACAGACATTTCGGCATCTATTATTAACATAGTCGAGAGTTCAAGGCGCGTTGTTTATGTTAAAATGAAAACTATAGACAATTCATTATTTCATATCGGATATTTTATCTGCTGTCATCTAGGCGCAACCGAGACTCCGATATCGAGGTATCGGGAGATCATTAAAAAACTAGCTCGGTTACAACCTCACAATGGACCGGTTCCGAGCGTTCTCGGTGAACTTTTTTATCGCCCCCCTCCTACTACCCCTCCCGTTACCCACCTTGCGGGTAAAGTCGCGCCAACGGAGTACAGATTTAAGACGGAGACAGATAATAAAGTTTGCCGACAGGTTACCGCTGAGCGGTGAAATTAAAACAAATGGTATATTTATTTTATGACGCTGTTAATCATATGTATTAAAATCATGTAAATTTGTGGTATATTTTATACATTCAGTAACTAATAAATGTAATGATTAAATTACTGAAAGAATTGACACGTTGCGTACGAAAAAAAGCATAGTTTCGTTGGCTGAGATGATTTTTTGTGTTTGTTTGTACTTACAGATAACAATAAAGTATATGTTAATATAAAGATCACTAATTATTGACCCTTCCCATTGTGAGAGGAGACCCGTGTCCGACGAGAACGATAAAACTGTTGATGGTAACTGGCAAGTAATAAAATAAAATCACATCTCGACTTTATTTTATAATGCGTAGCGTACCTACTCCTAATATTTAATAACTTACAAATAATATTATGACCATAATGAACGTTATATGATAAATTAACCGCATGGCTTTACAATTTCAATTTAAAGATATTTCGAATAAGGATTACAGATAATAAAATATACGAACAGGTTATAGTCTTTTACCCAAAGTTAAAAAAAATGCATTTTTAATAAGCTACACTGCTTTGTACGGGAATACATAAATCTCATAAAAGCATCTCATATGTATAATCATTATAATTTATGCAATAATTCAACAGTTATATGAAAGCGTTGATTTGAGCCAATATAAGAATGGGTGGTCTTTAATATGGATAAATTATAACTATTTCTTTTATAATCATCGAATTAATCATATAATGGTCAAACAAGTTTTACTCACACGTTGCATGGCTAGTTGATTAGCATACAATACTATAATCAAATAAATTGGTGCAGTAAACGATTTTCTCATCTATAATAGTTTTTTATTTGCCTCTGCACTGATATCTCACTTAGCATTCGTTGGAAAATATAGATAAAATGCGAGTTCAATGTCTGTCTGTCAATCTCTGAACAGATGGATTTGTTAGCCAAGTAAAGGACTAAAAGGTGTCTTTATTAGATCTTGTAACCTCGAACTATATAAGAATGTTTTACTCGAGTTTTAAGACCAGATACGATTGAATTTGCTGTGTACTATGTAAATCAATACCATTAAGATATTTACTATTAATATATATATTAAGGTTTATATGTAACTACCACGCTGGCCAACGTACGTGTAGGCAGACTACACATGTCTCCCAATGAAAACATTACGATGTTATAGATTTCATTGGGATAGTTTTTCTCCACCGACATAGTAAGTACTTAACTATTGTTTCATGTCAAAAACTATTAAGTATAAATAATTGTTTTAGCATTGTCATTAGGTAATTGTTAAGACAAAAAAAAATGTAAAAAAAACGACTTTAGTCGAAAGTTTATATCTAAAGATAAAATACCCATGAAAGCACGCATTGCTAGAATATCGCACATTTCAAACAACAGAAATATTAAAATATGTAAGCGTAAATAACAGTTAATATAGAATTCACAGCACAGAGCAGCTGGAATGCGGCATTATCGTGTACTATTACGGAAAATTGCCGTTAATAGAGGCAATTTTATCGATTCACATAAAAACTGAGCCAACCGCACTACGGACACTAGGGATTTCAGCAACCTCTTGCTTGTAATGGCGCGGTGGCTGGCCGGTTGCAGATTATTGATTGGAACATACCTAAGATATTCCAAAAAACAAAAGTGATATAATTATGTGAGTAAACCAGATTCCAATATAAGTAAGTATTATTGAACCTTAAATACATACATTTCGTGAAAAAGGAATATAAAAATTATTTTAATTTGTTATTTTATTTCACTGTTTCGTTGGTCGCTTGTAAAAACAAGCACGACTATCGATCGAAAGGTTCGATCCCCAAGGGTGCTATAGAATTTTTCTATCTTGAAGTTATTAGCAGCGGTTCAGAGTTTTTATTTGTACCTCTTCGAGGTCTACAAGGGTGATGTTTAGTTTTCTATTTTATCACCTGTGCCGATTGTTTATGCTCTAAAAACAGTCTACTTTCTTTTTCTAAATTCATCTTTCTCTATCCTTGTATAATAACAAATAACTAAGCAAACCATTTTCTATACAACCAAACCGTTTTCTATAAATCATAATTATAATGTATTTATTGGTATTCTGTCTGAAGTTATTCGTTCAGTAATAATAATTTGTTATTTAACTAATAATTACATAAAATAAAATAATATAATAATAACATTTATTAACAATGTATTTCAGCATAGTCTACATACGATTAACTTATATAAACGTAAGTCAATTTAACACTATTATTTCAACATCACATAATACGATATGCCTATGCATCTTTCGTCTTTATATAATATACATATGTATAATCAAAGTCCATAACATTTTAAATTAAAGCCTAACTAACCAATAATGGCTGCATGGCATGACAAACCGATTAATTTTTATGGTCCTTAATGTCTACCTACCTTAATGATGTTTGGGTTTGGTTTTATCGGCTTCGGTATGAGGCAAATATCAACAGTTATTATAGTCTTCAAATTGTTGCTTGAATTTCTTCATATATGAAAGTCTTTTCAATTCTCAATGCTGGGAATAATTTCACCCACAACTGCGGAACGATTGAACAATTCCCTACCGCGTTGCTTCAGTGCAAATTGGGGAAGATTTTTAACAAGCCCAAGTATTAGTTAGTTTTAAACATCAATATCGGCATCAATTCGGAAATGCTCGAAAAAATTCACCACTAGCTGTCATCCATCCAAGAATTGGTCATGCCCGAAATTGTGCTTCACTTTTTATATTATCTAATAAAGCTAGGCTATATCTTGCTTTTGAAAATCATTTAATGTGATAAGATGTGAGAGAAAAATTGGCTCATTCATACACTTCACAATTCGCATTATATTTATTGCATTACCAAATTTACTACCTGTGCAAATGAATATGAGGCAAGTCGATTTGATGCTTTCAAATAAATCTATCGCAATCATTCCTAACGTTTGATTCGAATTTTAAATATACACCATAGACAGTTGCGGTCACTTTTATTTATGGTCACACGTTAAAAAATAATGAAGCACACAACCTTTTGGCCAGTTTCATCTGACAAATGAAGTTTTATGATTTCACACTTCGTTCTTGTAGTAATATGTCTGGGTTCGTCTTAAAACTCAATTTACACTTCGTATTACACCGTCTTAAATTAATATGTCGTCTTATTTTCAAATTTACCTAAATTCAACACTTCTGTAAATTCACGACTAAATGTAAAGTGTTAAAAAGGTCAACCGTTTATAGCGTAATTCAAGAAACTAAAACGGAAAGACGATACAAATAAATGTCGTATCTAATGTCTGAAGTCGTTTAGCATTTATTTTTATATACACCCGTAACTGGTTTCATTTAAAATAAATTAAAGTGATCCACCTGCCTGCCAAAGACCATAGACAAATATGAAACACTTCATCCACTGAACAAAATTTTACTTAATAGTGCTTATACTTATGTCTCTGTTTTTTAATTATTTCGTCGTTGCACGAAACTTCAAAAGACTGCCGTTATGCAGCCACCGCAGCAAATAACTGTATCCGATCTTAATGTTTTTGATCCGTATCTCAATGCCCGTGACCACTGAGAATGCCTCACGTCCCACAAGAATAGAAGATACGCTTTCCACAGTAAATACATCGCACAACGGTAATTCTATGCATCAGCGCCATTTAATTAATCTTTCGACTAAACGCCTCATAAGACATTTTATGTATGTTACAAATTAGTCGTTAAAAAAACTATAATGCAATCAACGGTAGGTCTTGCTCCACTGTTGGCGAGTAACGAGAAGATATCATCAGTATAATCCCTTTTATCTTTCCACCATTGAACGCTAGTCTCTTGGGTCGATATACGAGAACAGTTAAGGTAATAATCTGCCACGCTGGCCAAGCGTGCCTTGGCAGTCTTGAAAAGAGGTACAGTCAATGTATTAAGTCATAAATTAACACAAATAATAACAGTATCTTTATTTTTGGTGGGTTATTGGTATAACTGTTAGGAATCCCAATTACTAGGTTTCAGTTTGTAGGTTCGATTATTGAACACTGAACAAATAGGTACTTGCGTGATAAACATGAATGTTTGTTCGCGTAAAATTTCTATATAGCTCTATATTTTCTGTGTATTGCTGTGTATTCCTATATGTATTTTTATTAACTATCTGATCGTACTACACCCTAAATACTACCACACAGACTTGCCTCAAGACATTGCTATTACATATACACATACTCGTCTTACATATACTCGTACATACAAATAAATTTTATTTATTTAAACTAGCTTATTCTTGAAATGCGCGATGGGGCTTATCATCTCTGGACTGACTCATACTGATAATGATGTTAAAGACGTCGCATAATATGAAGAATTATCGCTTACCGCTTGTCAGTCGCAGGTGGAACGAGTGAGGAGGACATATCTTCAATCGTTTTTATTGTTATGACTCAAGTTGGTCGGTTCTTACACATCTCGTGTATATACTCGACATGTTATCTCTCCTTTTAATTTAAGCTGATTTTATGTATTATAATAAATTAATTTAAATCACTCTGCTATGTAAATTGAGCGCGCCCATTGAATATTTAGTAGGTAATTATTTAATATCGGGCCTATAAAATACACACATTATATGTATGTGTTTACAAGCATATGGTTGAAAGCGTATGGTATATGTTCCGAGATGATAGTACCTAAATGCTGGAGTCGTTTTGAGTAAAGCTGTTGTGTTAAGTATAATAATAATAATAATAATATTTATTTTCAAAATGTTTCTACCTACAGTATGTTCCTACCTAGTTTGGTTTTCATAATATATTCGACATTTAGGTATATTAGTATAATGATTGACACTAATGGTATTAATTTACCTACCTATCTCCTAAATAAATTGTAGAAAAAATATATCACTGATGCAATAAAATAACGTCAAATCCGTTAAATCTAAAACAGTATTAATTGGTAGTGCCTAATCTCTGCTCAGTCTTAGTGCCTATGCCGTTAAGCGGTAAATGATATTGCGCTAATCCGCTCCGAATTAATGGAGGGATCCTTCCTTCCTTCCATCCATCCTTTTAAACAATTTTCAATAATATGTACGACGGTATATGCTAATTTTCTAAAAAGCCTGTTAAATCTTACAAATAGCAGCTGGTCAGCGAGTGGTTTCAACGGAGAGCCGAATTTATTGGTACACCTTGGGAGGAAATGATGTCCAACAGTGGAACAATACTCGATGACGTACTAATGATGATGAACCGCATTAGTAAAAAAATATATAAAACATCCCATTTTAATACCGCATTGGGCCAAACAGGGTGGATCACAAACATTTAATGAAGTATTGTATACAATTAAGAGTGCGTCCTATGGTCAAGTTACCAGCTGGAATATTTCTAATATTTATAGTTAAAATTATGACAAGCGGATTCCAAGTCTAATATTATCCAAGAATTTGTTTTTAGAATTTGAACGCATTATAAGTTATAACCAATGTACATTTTTACAAATATTTTTTTTATTTTTACACAACTATCATTAATATAATTCATTACGCCAGCTCTCTAATGAGTACGTAGAGAGCAAAAAGAGCCAAATATCTATATCCTTAGAGACCTGACGTGCTTTCTTATACATTCAGAATTCTCTTCATAAATACGCACCGATTTCGGACACTTCTGACTCCTTCATCAAACATCTGACTTAGCTGGTCCAGACAGGTAGGTCTTAGTCTCTTGACGAATACATCCATCAACTTTTGCGTTCGTTATAAAGAGTAGGATATTTAAAAAATCTCGTCTACCGTTAAAATAATTTATAACCGTCAAAATACGTCTATCTCGCTCTATGCTTTGATCATTCCGCATTCTTCCCGCCATTTGTCAACGTCACGCTTTGATCGTGGATGTAATTTGATCTTATCGTTTATTATTCCAAATTTATAAAATTCTATTTTTTAAAGCGTATAATCTTGTTATAAACATTAAGTTGTTAATAAATCGCGACTTGACGACATTTATTTCATAGTCGCGTAACACTACGTTTATGGACAAGATAGCTTAAAATAACGTCACGCCTGTATTCCCACCAACCATAGGAGTATAGTATGGTACTCCTTTGTTTCATCACTTACGTTATATATCCCATGGAATTGAGGTTATGACTATCGCGATACACCGGACACAAATCCAAACGCTTAGCTATTTCTGTAAGGTAGAAATTCCCAGTAGGTAATACTTCACCCATTTCGGGAACTAAATTCAGGACTGTTCTTACTGGGCAGTCGCGCTTACAACTGAATTAACGAGGCAATAGAATACACATATTGTATTCTATTGTATACACATATTGTATTCTATTGTAATTTATATAATTATTTTGCCTAGTGGTCAAGAATTCAGCCTCTCACTCCGGGGGTGTTGAGTTCGAATCCATGACGCGCACATCTTTATAAAAGTGAGTTTTAAATTTAAATATCACTTGCTGACGATGAAAGAAAACATCGTGAGGAAACATGCGCACCTTAAAATTTATAAAATAAGAATTCTAAAGTGTGTGCAGTTTACCAGCCCGCACTTGGGCACCGTGGCAGACTATGGCCTCAACCCTCTCAATATGAGAGGAGACCCATATTCCAATAGTGGAACGATAAATGTGTCGATTATTATTTATTTATTTTTATTTACTCATGTTCAAGTTAATTGTCTATAAAAATCTGATAAGTTTAGTTCGCACCACACAAACACGTCGCTGGAACGTCGTCGCACGGGTCTCAGGTTATCGCGTACTTACATTTTATATTCTCCTAGCAATATCGTCAGAACTCGTCTTAAAGTGTGAATATACTGTTTTATAAACAGCGTTTATATCCTATTTCTCTTTGGCTCAATAAAAGGTTTAATTATTAAGTTTATTACACAAGTTTTTATATTAAAAATAAACCTTTTTAATATGTAGGTATGTTAGAAGCCTTCATAGGTACACCTTATTGCTTCCTATGGCTCATTTGCGCTAATATATCGTAATTTAGATGTACTGTGGCAAAATTTCCCGCAGAGTCATCTAATCTGAACTAGCTAGCTTGTGATACGGTAACCAGAAAGCTAATAAATTATAAATTTCTAAATGCATACATATGTGGATAATTTAACACTCATCAAACGGAACAAGCAGTCGAACCTGAACCCCATGACATAGCAGTCACGTTTACTAGCCAAGGGACTCATGATTTTATATATATTTCATACATGTTTCATCCACACGCTCACCGCCACCTATTGCATTGTGGGACGTAAATGTAACTGGTGAAACGTTAGAGCGTATTACACTTCTCTGTCTACCTCTTCGGGGATTACAAACGCGACTTTATTTTTAATCCTAGTCAGAAAACATTGGATGAAATACTTACTCTATAAAATCGGAATGTAAGTATATATTTGCACTAGTGATATACGGTTATGGAAAATCGTTACCAACTGCGCGGTATAACGAAACGAAACATTATTTCATCAGGTCATAGAGTCTAGAATGGCTTGTCCTTAAATAACCCATTATTCTTTGTAAGACAAGAGAGAGATTTCTGTACAATATTATGTATGTAATGTTGAAATGTGATTGAGGGGACGTTCAGATATTTTATAGCGGGATCTGATGGCTCGGCGGCATGCAAAACGTCATTACATCCACCGATGTATTGTCTGCAACTGCAGCACAGGGGAATGTTGTAAAAAGTAATGGAAATTCTTGCTGGATGATATTTATGAACGTAAGTGTAACTTATCTAGTTTTTGTTTCTAAATGTCGAGGCTAATGCACTCTGCGTGATGAATGGTCTATGTTTTTTCTTAATAGAGATTTACCTAACATCACGCATATAATCCCCGAATGGGTATACAGAGGAGTGCCACTACATACATGATTCACCTGTTATGTTATACACCCCACCATGGAATTGGTAGTGAGTCTATTGTCATACTGTATGACTCATACATCGAGAGACGTTAATTGAGAATTGTCTATTTTTATTCTTATATGAGAATTGTCTATGCTGAAGATTATTATTGTTATTAATATTGCTATGACGAATTGCTTATTACTTTTTTAAAAAGGGAATTATCTATGAGTGAGAGAAATATTATCGTTAAGATGAATTGTCTATGATTATGATTAAGAGAGGTAATGCCATACGATTATTAGGTACTTTCACTTTGTAGGAAATTAATTTATGTATTACTTTGCGCGGGAAAATTAGTTATGAGAAATTCTTACGCATGACTTCGCGCAAACCTTACAATCTTTGAATCTTCGTTCCACTCTTAGGGGTTGAATAAACACTTGTAATCTGAGTAGTCTGCATTTTTTCACTGGCCCTAACCCATAGAAAATTTTAACAAAATTCGCTGAGTGCTTTAGATAGGAAACCCGACAAGTCGATCGACAATGACAAACTGAAACCATTATAAAATGAATATATAAAGCGGCATGTATTACAAGCAACAGAAAGTAAAGCCAGCAAAAAAGGTTCAGGAACGTATTATATTTTACTACATATTAAAATTAAGTATTATACATAGATTTGATGTACAGGTAACATTGGATGACTAGAATCCAAAATAAAAATTATATCGTTAATCACAAAATATCATACAAAGTAACTTGACAAAATATGAAGACATACAGCTATTAAATTATTATTAATTAACTTTAAGGTTATATAAACAGCAGCAAAGACACAGACTAAATATTTCTTCCATACAGTAGGGCCTACTGTATGCAAGAAATATTTAGTCTGTGTTTGCTCATAGGGACAGAGATAATGTACGAGTGAGAGGGCACGATTAGCTCCGCTATTTTAGATTAGTTTCTTTAGTGCTTCAGCTTATATCGCACTTGTCTGTAAAAAGAATAACTGCTAAGAAGTTACATTATGTACTTGTCATGTCTTAACATTAAAATGCTCTAAATAGTTATAGTGTTGCAACTTACCCTATCATCATCCCCTCAGGGTTTATGTTGTTACGCTTTATAATTCCTGAACTTATAAAGATTGTTAATTAATTATGACTTCTGGTAATTACCGTTAAGGTATTGTTTATTTATCTGTCATTTTTATTTATATAGATGTTAAATGAAAAATAAATACATATCTCGGAACATCTCTACACTCGGCCATCCCAATCCAAACTGAGCAGAGCCATTATTATGGTAAGCAGAGGCGGCTCACAAACTGGCTAAATACTTATTTATAAATATATATTATTACACCCGAACACTGAATAAGTGCCTACTAATGCTCATCACACAAATATTTATTCTAAGTGAAAATCGAATCCAAGAACGCTCGCCTAGTAATCAAGTGCACTAACCGGCCAGTCAGATATTTTTCAAGTATTTAAAAACAAACTTGTGCAAGATATTTTTAGCAATTAATGTCTTGGTGTAGTTAATCTATAGCTCAAATTAAACATGTTTAAATATCTCATCCTGTCGTCGCGGGCTTCAGTCGCGATGTGAGGAATGAAGTCGTCGGTGAACTGAGAAATGTTCGTCAGCGATCGATTTACAATCCAATTATTGCGCTTGCAAATCTTGTCAAACGGAGCTTGTGAATTACATATAATACGAGCTACGTAAGTTATTTCCGGTAACTACCGCGTGGATTTTATTATTCAGTCTTAAAAGTTAATTATTGATTATACTGAAAAAACAGATGCCAATAAATTCGTCCACAGAATTGTTATAGAAACTGAATTTATAATAAGTATATAAGAAATAATTCACTATTTAAAAATGAATAATCAATTATTAAATAATGTTTCATTACACTGAATATGAAAATAGAAAGTGACGAAAAAATTAAAGTCAAATAAAGAAATAATAATAAATACAGTAAAATTCAATTTTAAAGTTATATTATGACATTATAATTTATCTTTAAGGGGAGCAAAGACTGCTTTAATGCCGAGAAGCCTGAGCTGTTTACTGTTTCTGTAATATAAATGTACCAGTAATTTGGTACGGAATTCTCCAAGTTTTACTGCATAGCTGATGGCAAACCGTTTGTAGTTAAGTTAATAGTGGCTCTGTCGTTTTCTCTGAATAAGTGACTGTTAATTGGTTTTTACAAGCTTCTCTATATTACAAAGAGTACTTACATAAAGCAGTAGCTCCTGACGCCTACTGTTAAATCGTACATCGGAACTTTAATGTAGAAAATGGGCTTTAAACAGCAAACCCACTAGTTCATTATATCCATGAACCCGAATATATGACAAATATTAATACCTAATAAAATATGTAGTAGCAGCAATAAAATTTCGTTAAATAGGTATATGTTAAAGATATTGACTGTTGCATGATTAAAATGTAAATAATTATGTCATTTTTAACATTTTGTCTGTTTGATTGTTTAATCACTAATCATGTTTATTACACATTTGGTGTGGTGTTAACTTTGGTCAAAATCGAAATCTAGGACAATGTTACTGCCTCGTTATTCGAGTGTTGCAAGTGCGACTGCCGATCGGGAGGTCCTGTGTTCTAATCCCGGGTCGGGTGCATTTTTCTAATTTAAAATTTCTAGTAGTGACTCGGAGTCTGGAATTGTGCCCGGTGTATGGCAATAAGCTCACCACCTACCTAATCTATGGGACTTAAACGTAACTGGTGAAACATAGGCGTGTACTACACTCCTTTGCTTACCCCTTCGGGGATTAAAGGCGTGAAATTACGTTTTTAGTTTTAGGAAAATGTTACATTTTCCCAAGAGCACTAACAAAGTCACAGCAAGAACTACTGGAATACAACAGGTTTAAACGATATGTGACATAACGAAGGTAGAAACGTAATGATATCGGAAATCAGCTACATATTTATCTAAGTCGTTTAAAATTAAAATACGATATAATATATTCGAGTTATGCAACAGCTGCTCTTTATTCCGCCGCCATATTGTTTTTGTCGTTGGTAACGCGCGTACAGAAGTGACATTTCGTAACGTCCGGTAGCCGTATAATTGCATACCGATGCGTACGACTCAATCGGTAGACACTATACTACCTATATTTCTTTTATACTCGTTCAATACTCCAAATTACTTGCAACGGTTTTCTTCGAACCGTACACAAAAATACTTTTATTATAGGAAACCGGTTAATTCTATGGATTAATTATAAACCACATCTAATTACCTTTTAGCTGAAATGAAGCAATTCATTGATAAAATGATTGATTTAACTGATGAGATGACGAGCACAACTCATACTTTATTAAATATTTCTCATGTATTTCTTTGATTTTTTCAATATAAAATAATACTTAATTTTTTTAAATAAAAAACAGTATTAATGTGGTAGGAAAAGTAAAGCTAATGGAATCGCGTGGGTCGTTTGTTTATGGAAGTATAAAACTTCTATCGCGTTCTTTATAGTTCGCAGGCTGCTACTGATAAAGCAGTATTTTCTTGCGAAACCAGAATACGAGATAAACGTAGTTAGCATCATCATCATAAAATACTCCTGTATCGACCGAAGCAAATCCATTAAGGGAGAATTAATTCACATGAGGTCGTAAAATGTTATTACCGGTCTAAGGCATCTAGGTATACAGTACTTTTCAGTTTTGTAGGGAACTAGGTATCGGTCTTTTGTACGGATAAAGAATTCAGCTATTATGCTAATTATTATGCTAAGAGCATGGCACTTAGGATTTAATGTTTTGAAATTATGCAAAATGTATTATAATACTTTAGGTACTTACTAGAAATAAGAAATAATGTTAGGTTAGATAATAATTCAAAAAACTAGCAAATTTACGATGCGCCGCTTATACGTAGAAAACTAATTTATTTACACTTACGTCCCCTCTACATTTAGTAATGGTGCAGATCCAAGTTCATCTTGGAGAAACTACCCCGCCCATATACCTACTTCACAATTTTTCGGTTTCCCAATTTTTGACAGTTTACAGTATACCGATTATAAACTAATTTTATTCGCAACCTTACATTGAAGTAATGTGTTTTGTCCCGTAGAATGGCTGCAGCGCTCTTCAGAGGGCGGCGGCCGACGGCCACGTGGAGGTGGTGCGACTCCTGCTCGAGCTGGGCGCCGACCCCAACAAACAGGACCTCGTGGTCAGTTACCATCGCACCACTCATTGTCTTTATTATAATAAAATTTATTTACACAATAAATGGGTATTTATAAATCGATACTAATATCATAACTGCGTGAAGTAGTTCGATTGTTTGTTCTTCTTTCAAGACGAAAGAATGCAACGGATTGACGAGATTTTTTGTGTGGAGACAGATGAAAGATTGAAAAATGACAACCAGAACAAACTAATTTGTACTAATATTATAAATGTATAATGATAAGTATGTTTGTTTGTCGGGGTTTTTCAGCATGGAAACACCGCAGCGCACGAAGCGGCCTGGAAAGGTTACTCGCGGTGCGTGGCGCTCCTCGCTCGAGGCGGAGACCTACAGATCAGGAACGCTGGGGGATTCGCTCCCCTGCACCTCGCATGCCAAAATGGGCACAATCAGTCCGCTAGAGAAATCTTACTCGCTGGAGCTTCTCCCGACTTGCAAAACAATGTAAGTCACTTTCTAAAATACATATATTATACATAGTTTGATACATTTATTCAGTTTTATAGTGCTCACTGAGCATGAAAACACCATGAAAAAGATGATTGTGGTAACTTCCTCCTTATCTTTATTATAACACATTCAATATAAATAACATTTAAATCGTATATTACTGAGTGACATAATGTTTAACAAATATACCTGCCCGCGAGCGCTACTGTACCCCCGCCTGTCCGCAGTACGGCGACACGTCGCTGCACACGGCGGCGCGCTACGGGCACGCCGGCGTCACGCGCATCCTCATCTCGGCGCAGTGCCGCGTGGCCGAGCAGAACAAGAACGGCGACACCGCGCTGCACATAGCGGCCGCGATGGGCCGCAGGAAGTTGACGCGGATATTGCTGGAAGCCGGCTGCGATAAGTCGCTTCGGAACCATCAGGGAGAAACCGCCAGAGATATCGCCACTAGAAAGGGACTAGAAGAAATAATCGCAATTCTGAACACTCCAATCGCAAAGCAACCCAAAAAAAAGGAGAGACACAGGGACAAGAGCAAGGACAGAACGATCGACGAACCGGACGATGGAAAAAAGAAAGGCAAGGATAAGAAAAAGAAAAATGTTCACTTCGAAGTCGTTCCGCCAGTGCAGTGGTCTCCGTACGGATGCCACTACTATCCAGACCCTAAATACTTCCCCAAACCAAAGTTAGACTCGCTACCCACCGAACCTCTAAAAAAAGGCGAACAGTACTACTTGGATTTGGCTGGAAACATTAAAAAGGGACCGATTGGTGCTGGCTACACTTGTTATTGTGCACCGTTCTTTAGACACATGGAAGACAAACTAACCGAAGATAAGAAAGATTTAAAACGACATATCGACAGAGCTCATGAGAAGTTAGACCAAAAAGTTACCGATTTAGAAATGAAAACTCAAGGTCAAATATCGGAGCTAACCAGGTACGTTGCTGCGGAAAGAGCTCTTTGTAAAGAGAGGCATAAACATTTGGAGCAATGGTTAACCAGAGGCATGATGTTTAGAGCATCAGAGAGAGTTAGAAAACTAGATTTCAGTCCAAAGGGTTCTTTAGATATACCGCCCATAAAACGTACCCGTAGCTTAGAGCTATTAGATGCTTACGGTGAAAACTGGAACCATGTGAACACGTCTAAAAAAAGCTTTAATGAAAATACTGAAAGATTTGAGAGTAACGCCAAAGATTTCCATGATAGCAAACCGACTTCGAAAAGTACAGAGATTCTCGACAGATCGCCTCCGACTCCCAGGCGGCAATATGTTCTCAAAAACTCCAAAAGCTCTGACCACTTAGATGCCGGACCGAGTAGGTGTCCTAGATCGCCTCGCTTAGTACACCAAGACATCAGTCCAGAAGCAAGTAGGCTACAAAATGTAACAGCCGAAATTCATGTCAAAGCTAATAAAATTTCTGTTTCGCAATCCCCAGTGACTACAGAAATTCATGGATACAATGAGAGATATGTAAGCCCCAGTCGACACTCTTACACGAAATCACCAAGCACTAGTAATCGACAATCTGATTATAAAGCAAGCGATTCGGAAGGGGAACTCGTGCATCGACACCAAAAGGACAATAGCAGTTCAAATGCCCAAGTATGGAAAAGTCAAGTTTTGCAACGAACTGCTGATGACATACGAAAAAGGGTTATATTAGAGAAAGAAATGTCCGATGTTATATCAAGAAACACAAAATCTATGGATATATCCCAAGACGGCTACGTAAAGCTAACTAAACAGGTGAACTTCCCCACGAGAGACGAATGTAATGTAGAACGAGAACCAAGAAGATCCGTACAAGAATTGGTAGCCCAAGTGGAAAATCAGCAGAGATGTGCGTCTCCAGAAAGACTACCAGCACCGCGAAAACTTGTTCCTATAGAACCACAAGAAATTCCTACATCTCCAGTTAAACCAAATATACAATCGAGTCCAGTGACGTCGATGCCTCAGCAACCGCAAAGGCCAGCGCCAATTTTAAAAGAAAAACCACCGAAATCCAAAAGGTTCAGCTTACACAACCTTATACCGTTCCCAACGAGAAAGACGTTTCAGAGCCCACCAAAAGAAAACGGAAACAACTCCGAGAGCAGCGACGAAGAAGACAATCCAATTCGAAGCGCGAACCAGCCGGGCCCGATGAAAAATAATAATTTATTGCAAACACTTCCACTGCCAAACTATGAGGCTGTGTCAGTTAAATCCCAGTCGCCTGCGCCGCAAGTGCAGACCCCAGCTTCCTACACGCAAGAAATGCGAGTGATCCCCAAGGACGCTTACTTCCACGAAATACCTACAAGACAAATCCATCACCAGATGCCATATCGAGATATGATAGAGAGCGGTCTCCCGGTGCCGCAGTACAACGCTTGTCAATCGCAATACGACTACAATGAGTCGGGGCTACCTCATGATCAAGTTCAGGGTCGAAACCGAAATCCCCTCTACCACCATCAGACAGGAGTATTCGATGCGATGATGCAAGATCACATCATAAGAGAAATGGAGAGAATACCGCACTGTTACAGTGACCATCTCGATCAGAACACGGAGATTGAAATCGCGAACCAAAACGACCACTTTCGCGGTGGTTACTACGATAACCGTCCGCCAATGTACCCACATTTTAGAGGACATCCACACGGGGTGAGGAAACCCGCCCCCGACCACAGCTTACTGCACAGTCGCCTCCAATCTCTCGCAATCAACACTCATTTAACAGAAACGCAGAGCCAAACAGATCGCGAGTCACATAATGATTCTGGGTACAGTACGAAGGTGTACGGCAGTTCGCAGGGTCCGTCGCCCAGCTTGTCTGGCCATGTGGACTGTCCAGACAACCTATCTGGACAGCGAGTTAACATCATGCCCAGCGGCAAGGAGATGGGCGGACCGATGGGAACATCGAGCTTAGTATGACAACTGATATATTGAAATATGTTTCTCATCACCTCCGGTGTTAAAATCAGTGTTTACGTAAGATATTATTTTAAGTTAACTAATAAAAATTAGCACTTTTGGCATACGTTGTAAAATTGTGTTCATTAACTCATTGTGCATGCTCTAGGCGGCGACATTGTTATACATTTTAGAGATTCCAAGGCTTTGAGTAATTTTTTCTTCTGTTATCTATATACAGTGTACTCTTATAATGTACATACATACGCATAATGAATATAAGTATATCTACAATACTCCTTTAAAGATGTAAAAAAAACCTTGTCTTTATGAATACACTTCTAAGTCATATTCTAAACATGACGTATTATTTTAATTTTAATTAACTTTTAATTAGTTATGGTGTACAAACTGGTTTGGTTGTCACAAGCACTGGCACTTTGTAATAATATAACATTGAAGTACAAATTTAAAAGTAAAATATATGTTGCCATGTAATGTATCACAAATTAAAGGATAATATATAAAATATTTTTGTGAGGGTTGTTTGTTTATCATTGTGTAAGATAGTTTGTGTTTTTTTGTATTGTATTGTTTTAGAATTAAAAAAGCATGTCACAAATAAAATAAACCTAATGTACTGTTTTCTGAACTAATACACCATATATGAAAATGTGCCTTGAAACAGTCTCTGTTGTAATTTTTACTTACCGATCTTTAATTACATTTTTTTTATTTCTGCCGCATAGCAGCAAAGTTCGCATTAGGGTTTTTTTTCAATGTGCATACGGTACGTATCTAAAGATAGCAGACAGGTTTTTCAATAGCTTCCTTTGCCATTCCCCGAATATTCTTGCCCCAGTTTAAAAACTTTACAAAACTCGGATTCTTGTATATTAAGCTGTATATTGTAATGTACGAAACTACCCTCTCTATATAATGTAAGTTTTTTGTACGTTTATGTAAAATGGCATATTTATTGTGTTTTGAACTTTTGATATATCGTGTATTGATTGAGTCTAATTAAATGCACTTTTGAAGTGTCACATCACGATTGTGTTGTTTTAATTTGACATACAAAGTCCTTTTCCTCAACTTGTGAGCTGACGACAATCTCCAACAATATATGACTAGTAAGAGAGGTGTACTGAACTGCGTATATTTTAGTTATTTACAGATTAAAAATTAATTAAGTCGGCCAGTTCATATGGGAATATGCCAATCACGATTACGTGTGCGAAAAGGCTAGAAAACAAACAGGAGGCAGTCACGAGAGGCTCTGTAAACTAACAGGAACAAGATTGTAGTTTCAGCACTATTAGTACTAAACTCCTATACGAATTAATACAAGAGTCTGAAGGAACTGTGACTATTAGTAAAATGACGTAGTTGACTGGCCCGTTGGTTCAGTAATGAACCTTTGCGCTAAGCGTGTTAATATTACCTAAACACTAATTAATTTAGGCACGGTTACGAATTAGATTTATAAGGTAAGTATAATAGAGTTTAGTGATGTACACTGGGCTTTAGTATTTCGTTCGAAGCGAATATATTGAATAGAAGACCAATATTAAGAATGCCCTTTTCCAGAGTATTTGTGGCGGCAATGATACTGGCAATAACGCGGTGCTTCAGGAACATATCCGTTGAAAATCTTTTGTAACCAACAGACATGACATTGTGGAGGTATGTGTAAATAATTACACATAGTGGCCTTGACGTGGGTTCAAACACGTTATGTTCTAGGTCTATCATAGTTATGAATATCATGGGCTCTCTTATCATCAGCCTATAGCATTCCACGGCCAGACATGTCTCCCACAGTTCAGCACTGAAGTCCTGTCTATTACCCTGGAAATTACAGGCATTTTACAGCATGTGTTTTAAAAATAAAAAGATGCTTCTGCAATAATACTGCAAATACCACAATAAGCTTAGTTTTATTTAATAACAATATTTTTACAACATAACAAGTTTACATATGCGATCTAATACTACGTTCGCTCCAACTAATATCCTTATAAAATTCTCTGATGCTCGTGCGGTAGAGAGGCACGCCGGAGAGCACGGACGACCTGGCGCCAGTTATCCTCACAGCAATATAGTCACCTTTCGCGAATTTTACATCATCGTCTTGCTGATCGAAAACCACCTTTATATACAGTTCGTTCCTACCATATGGCTGTCCAGTTTTCTGTACAGTGCCTTCCACTAGGACGAGGTGGGTGTTTCCTATTTCGGATTCTTGTAGGACTTGACATTTGCGTCTGTATAGATCAACCATTCTGTTGTGTCGCTCCTTTTTCACGTGTTCCGGCACGTCGTCCTCGTAACGACGATAGGCTGTAGTTTTCTGTGGAAAAATTATTGAAGGTGACACGTAAGATCAAGCCAGTAATACCCGTAGAGGTAGGCAGAGGAGTGTAGTACACTCCTACATTTCACCAGTTACGTTTAAGTCCCTATGAAATAGGTGGTGAGCCTAATGTCATACACCGGGCACTGATCAAGACTCCGAGTCACTACTAGAAATTCTAAATTAGAAAAATCCAATAGTACCCGACCCGGGATTTGAACCCAGGGCCTCCCAAACGGCAGTCGTGCTTGCAACCACTCGACCAACGACGCAGTCAAATAATCATTGCAAATCTTACATAGCTACGTGCCGACATTGTAATTCGGTTTTAAAAGTTTATTGGCACACGTGCACTAAGACTTCCATCCGGTATGTCAACCCACTTATTGGTTCAAATTTCAAATCAAAGTATTTCCCTTGCCAAAACTACAAAGATATTCAGAAACTGTTTAATTTTACAATAACCGTATTTTGTTTTTAAACAGGGCCGCCATTTCTATACTGACTTTTACCGCCAATTTTAAAATCAGAATACAATTATTTGAAAATTGTGTTTTAGAACAATCTTACTTATTTTACAATAATCGCAACGTTGTTTTCAGAATATTTTCATATTAGATTTGCCCAAATGAATAATATGGCGACTAATTGACTGAAAAAATTGACAGTAACAATAGTATTAAAACTCACCTCTCTCATGCTGTAAGGGAAGAGAAAGGCAACATTGTAGTCAACTATTTCCATCAGAGACAATGTTTCTTGAAAATCCTCTTCTGTTTCGCCGCAAAAGCCACAGATCATATCAGTTGATAACCCAACTGGAACCAGACCATTTTGATGATTTTTACTAAGTAGGTGCTCTCTGCCTATCGCATCAGAGACCTGGCGTGACATATAATAATAGTGCGATGGTTTTTCTATATTATTAATTCTGACTTTATAAAACTTGGATTGGTATCTAGTATATAAAGTGAGATCATAATTCCTAGTAGTTTTATCTACTTACAATATGGAATTGTTTTAAACTAACTTAAACTGAACGAAACCAACACACTGTAACTTCTCTAATGCTGCAGATGTCTATAGGCAACATTGACCGCCTACCATCTTGCAGACCGTTTTCATTACTTTTTACTAAAAAAAAAATACCTATGTACATAATGCATTGACTTAAAAGAAATCTTTAAGTGCGAATTTTAGACTCTAAAAGATGCTATTATAAGATGTTCATTAGGGTCCAAACTAGATATAAATACAGGTCTCAATTAAAATCTTTCTTCTTCTAAAATCTATTTAGTGATGAAGAGAGAAAGGATTTTAAAACCAAACAATACCTCCGGGAATAGTAGCCTTTACACGCTCTACAAGTTCCAAGTAGGCCTCCCGGGTGTAGCCGCGACGCATACGCTCCAGGACGGCACTGGAGCCCGACTGTGCAGGCAAGTGCAACATCTTACAGATGTTGGGGCGCTCCGAGACTATTTGCAACACCTGGAATATAACATACTTTTTAAATACAATGTAGAAATTATAAAAAGTCAAGAACAACATGTTACATAAAGCATAATGTATTAGATTTTGACTTGGCTATGTTAGATACTTAGATTTAGACTTGTTACTTGAAAAAGGTATCCATTGAAACTATTTGTGATATTAGAATATGAGCAGTAAATGATACATAAATAAAATCTGTAATAATAATCGAAGTATGTGTGTGTATGCACCTACTGATACAATTTTTAAGGATTCACTCACCGAAATCTAAATATGAACTATGTTGTTAATGGAAATATAATCTAACCTCATCAGGAAAATCTTTAGGGTGTGCAGCGGTGAATCTGATCCTCATTTCAGGGTCAACTGATGACACCTTGTCCAATAAGTCTGCAAACCTTAAACCACCCTTTTTGCTCTTGTATACTGTTTTAAAACCTAAAAGGAATGTTATTTACACATCGTGTTTATAAAAATATCGCTTTTCTTTCTTAGTATTGACATATTAGTTAAATGTTCAAATATAAAAATGTAAGCCGTCACTGGACGCCTGGCAAATGTGAAACATCGAAATAATTATGTACAAGTTATATGCATAAAAGACCAGATTACCACAGGAACTAAATACGGCATAATAAAAAATAAAATAATACGAATTTTTTCCACAAAATGATGATTATTTATTTGATAGTATCCGACCTGGGATTTGAAGCCAGCAAATCTTTGCATCTAATCGACCAACGAGGCAGTCAATATTACATTGTAATTGCAGTATTAGATATTTTGGTTTCAAAAGTTACCACTATTTTCTGCAGCTATAATAATATATTAGGACTTCTTTACATATGGCTATCAGAATCAAAACTAGGCAGAGATTGTGCTGTGATGTTATGGTGTTCATCTTGTCCCAAGAGCATTCTAGATTTTGATATGAAACAACTGTAGCCGCGGGTAAAACCTGATGTTGGCGTAGCCACGCGTCGCCACAGCAAGGGTCGCCGCGCTATATGATGGTTTATATATGTATATGAGGTCTGTATGTAGTAATGTGTATGTTGTGAAGCCACTGATTAAAAAAATTGAGGTTTCCCAGTTTGAAATAAATTTTGAATTATTTATTTTTGTATTCAATGAAAAAAAATGTGTAAAAACTTTTTTTATATGGATTGTGAGGTAGAAATTTCTACTGGTTACTCGAAATCTGGATTTGTATGTGGTGTATGTCAATAAACTCACCACCTATTCCATCATGGAGTGTAAAAGTAACTAGTGAAACATGAAAATGCCCTGTACTCCGCTGTCTACCTCTTCAGGGATTACAGGTGTGAACTTATGTTAGTTAAAATAGCTTTACTCACCCTTTGCCATTCGAGTATCAACCTTATCAGACATCTGTGAAATATCTCTATAACTGTTAACATTCTGCCCTAGCAGTGTAACTTCTCTTACACCATGTTCTGCTAGCTGCTGCACCTCTTCAACTATGGATTCGACAGGCCGAGATCGCTCCCGGCCTCTTGTGAAGGGAACTATGCAGTATGTACACATATTGTCACAACCACGCATTATTGAGCTGTGAAATAAATATTACTATAAAAAATAATGCAATGTTTTCATTTATTAAATTTTTAAGAAAGTACGATTTTTAGTGAATTTTTTGAGTACCAGAGTATATTTTGTATATTTTTATTTTATTTTTTTGTTTTCTTCTCTGTACATAAAAGTTGTAGTCAAATAACTACCTTCTCTATATAATGTATGTTTGCTACTACCTCTCTATATAATGTAAAGTAATTTGAAACAAGTTTAAATTCGAAAATTTTGGAACTTTACTAGAATATATGTAATATAATTGATACTCACATGAAAGCTGATATGCTATCCTGATTCAGTCTGACTGGCACTACATCTGCATATGTCTCATCCAGTGACAAGAGAACATTCACAGCAGTCTGACCACTGTTGGTGAGAGCTAAGAGCCGTGGTAAGTCTCTGTAGCTGTCGGGACCAGCCACTGCAGATACAAGCATTTTAAAAATAAATCTCCTAGCATAACTTATGACTCTAAAATCTCCAACAACCAAATATCCAAGATAAATAAATTTGTTAAGGTAATATCATAATAGCACTTGTCAAACAGAACTTACGTTAAACTTTTGATGAAAGTAAACATTGATATGGTATCAATAAATTCAAATCTATAACATTAGATTTTATTATATGTAATAAAAGTCGTCATGGTAGTGTTTATGTGGGGAGAGGTGGATGTTTCTAGCATTAGATGTCTGTAAAATGAAATGATGATAATAATATGATGTATAATATAAAGACCATACCTACATCAACAGCTTTTTCTTTCTCAATTAATTTCTCTTTTAATCGCTCAGCCATGCATCCTAAAAGCCCTATCTTGACTGGCTTATGTTTATTCTTCGATAAAGACCGTCGGCGTTTAAATCCGCGCAAATGATCCAATCTGTGCCAAATTTTTGCTTCAGCACCTTCTCGGATTGCACAGGTCATCACCAAAAAAATATCTGCCTCTTCCTCAATCTCTGTTTTCTCAAAACCTTCATTTTTCAATATAGACCATACTATTTCAGTGTCGCTTAAATTCATTTGGCATCCATATACATCGAAGTAAACTTTACGCTTATATGTGCTTTGCACCTCTTCACATAAGTATGGTATATGGGGAGGGTATATATCCACCTGAGAGAGACCAGAAGATGCCGTAATAAATTCCTTTAAACCTGGACCCTCCTTAATTTTATGTTTGAGAACTTTCCGACTTGCATCTGATATACATCGACACTTTAAATTTGAATTACGGATGAGTTTAAAAAAGCGTCTTGTATATTGCAAGAATAACATTTTATTAATTGATACTTGGACTATATGTTTATGTAATTCAGGTAATACAATTTATGGCTAACCCAAAGAAACAAACATTCAGTGTCAAAATGGTATTGACTATTGTCAGAATGTCAGTGTCCATTGTACAAAGCAAAAGTCATTTTTTGGCGGTTGACCTGATATCTGTACAAAATATACTTAAGTAATTTTGTATACGCAACAGCAATTTGAGTATTTTTAATAAACTGTATTGTAAGTCATTTACTAAAAATTGTTTAAATGAAATTAAATATTGATGATACCAAATTATTAATAACAATTTGGCTCTAAAGTATCACAACGTATATTGGTATTGTTATGGCAACACTTTAATGTAGTACTCAATCCCATTCAAAATGGCCGATTGATTTTATTCGGTTGAATGGAACAAAGCATATTTTTGCAATTACAAGCAGATTGAATTATTACACAATGAGTGATCGCTACAGAGATTACAAAGGTATTCGAATAGCTAATACCCATCTGTGTCTAACCAAAATGACTGCGAGGACAGAGAGACAGTAATTTTGTCATTTTTGTCAGTCACTTGGTTTATTTTTTTAAATGTAAACGTTTTATTTATCTTTGCCAGTGTTTTCACATTGGCAGGGTCGTCTCGATCGCGTGATGATTCTAGGGTGTACAAGGAGCACCGGAGGCAATCGCGGTCACGCTCGCGATCGCCTGCTAAGTATTCATCATCTGGCAGTGCTCGCAGGTCATTCGAAAAGGCAACAAGGAGTAAAGATGGTGATACTCAGAACTATGGGGGTGAGTACATGTTTTATAATTAACGTCTACCGGTTTGTTCTATAGCAGACAGAAATTATTATTTCACCAAACTTAGTTCACTGTGGTCAATTCTCTTATTGCGCAGTTCACGCTAAAACAGCACATAACCTATTTCAGAAAGGAGAAAATCGTCAGACCAGTGGGAAGAGTTTGATGAAGATGTGCCTGCACCACCGCCCCCTCCTCGCATTACAAAAATCTCTATTGGTTTCCAAAAACCCAAAGGTCCCATCAAAATGACTCTTGGTGGAACTTCAAAAACTTCTATGCCAGCTACTGCTAATGTAGCGTCTGTGTTCAATCCAGATGAAGATGATGATGAGCCTGAGGAGATGCCTGCTGAGGCGAGGATGAGAATGAGAAATATTGGCAGGTGAGAACCAGTATGATGTATTCCAGGCTAGGTCTGTTGCTATGTGATTATAAGTCTATCTTTTCCCTTATTTTGGATCTGTGTATTAGTCATATTATATACACAGTAATTTCTCTAGGTTCTATTCTTAAATTGTTCTGACTACCATTCATACTCACATTATAAATTTGCACAACCATCTTGTTTGTGATGGAAGTAGAACAGCACAAACTGTTGATAAGATGATTGCTATATGGAAATATATGAGACATTGATAAGCATGCATGCATGTATGTGTTATTAAAAGATTTCCATATCAAGCAAATAGGCCAAAATAGAGGTCAAGGGAAAATGATGAAACAATGTAAATTATAATGTTTTACTCATCGTGTTTAAGCTAACATACTAGTATCATCACAAATGTTGTCACTGGGCCTATATCAATATTCCTAAATGAAAATTTAATTCTCAGTACACATTTGATTAGACAGGAGCAGCATTATAAAAATAGAAATTATGCAATTAATACTGTCTGTTTTTGCTTTCAGTTGTATAAATTTTATGGCATCTTAATATGTTAACAAGTCAAATTTATTGTTTTCCATATAGTTACAGATTTGACATAAAAGTGTGATGTATTGAATTATCTGCTTTTGAAGCACATGGATACAAACTCTGAATAATAACTAACTAGCAATATTATTTGGGTCCACAGCTAAGAGAGACATAGATGAGACAAAGGATGCAGAAACAGTTCATGTTATGAATTTGTAATATTATAGTATATTAACAAAGTATAAAGAGCATGCAATTAATACCTGAGGTTTTAATGGATGTTATAAAACTATTTTTTCCAGAGAAACTCCAACATCAGCTGGTCCAAATTCATTTGGTAAAACCAAACAGGGGTTTTGTGATGCCAAAAAAGTGTTTGAGAAAAACTTGAAAAATGCCCTGGAAACTGTGGATAAACCAACATTAGCAAAACTCCCTCAAACTATATATAGAATCAAGGGACCCTGATGAAGAAACTAATTATCCATAATCTGCATCTGATTTTCTCTAGCTTTTTTTATTTAGTTGTTCTACTCAAATCAATATATATTTACTGTGTGCTATTTCACTGTATTTAGTGACCAAATTTTAACGCTCTAATAGGTCACATGAACAAAAAATATATAGAAGGCCTCTATAATGCAGCAAACACTACATGTCACCTGTCACATAAATGAAAAGTGGTCTTTTTGTCTACTAAGACTAGTGACACTGAAGATAGCAAACGAAAACAGTCTTAATTCTAAATATTTTACATCCTGTGACAAATAGTGAAAAAAAAAATTTTAAATGTCTTAACATATTTTAAATATCTCAGTATATATTGATTTGACTATAACTACTTGCATCTTTTATAATAAGGAATTTTAATATGAACGGTACACAGAAACAAAATACTGGTGTCATTTTTCATGAAACAATGATATTATGATAGTTTTGCCACAACAATATGTGGATAGTCTATGTAATGTAATAAGTGTATTTAGTGATTTAATTGTAAAATATAGAATTATCTCTTAACAGCGGGTTTTTTTTTAATTTATTTGTCCATTTATTTCTGCCAATCATCAATTTCACATGCTGTCTTGTTTAACTCTTATGAATCACAATGAATTCATCAAATTTTTTAATGATAATATTATTAAACCGGAAGATTGATACAAGAAATTACTGATCAGTGAAGTGAGAATATTACTTTACAAACTGGACAGCCTACCTATTCTTCCACTATATAATCAGCTAGTACATAGATACTCTACCTCATATTTCATATGCAATTTATCAATATCTAACTAGTATATACATGGATATCTTGAGGAAATATGTTATAAACCGACCCGCCGTAGACTACATATTGCTCGCAGAATTTACCTAAGCACCTCAATACGATGACGTACAGAGGCGTGACGCGTACAAGGAGAGAGCGGGAAGCGTAACGTCTTCGGTACAAATGCCAAGTTGATTATTGCGTATTGATTTCAAATAACCTGAGGGAGATCGCCAATGGCAACTTTCTACAGCGATAGGGCATTTCGTTATTATGAATTCAGAAAAAAAAATATTTTTAATCTAGTAAAATGGGCCATAGCATTTTTGATTTCAGCAGACAAGTATTTTTGCTGCTGTTCTCAATTTGAATTATACAATAAACAGACACAATGAACAGTGTGCATTCTAAATTAGTTCTCATGGGCAGATACACATCTGAGAATCTCGGACAATATGCAATTAAAACCTTATACTCAATGTGTATCAAAATCTGTTTAGCATAGTTTGTAAATAAAACAATCTGTGGATTTTTATATAGGTTTATTGCATTCACTTCCTCTGTACATTCTGTGGTCCTCGCTGCATGTCACGAGGGAAGGTGCTCTTGGGCGGAGTACGGATTCGGCGATCTTTCTTTGATCTGTTACGTACCACCTTACTGTGAATTGCACAAGACACACAGTAGTGGAGCTTGGCATACAGCTTAGGAAGTTGGAATGCTGAAATTAAAATCAATATATTATGAATTTGTTTGAACAAATCCACATCATAGCCATCAGTGTCGCAGTGGCTAAAAGAATACATCACTCGACCTGATGCTAGAGAACCTAGGGTATCCCAAGAGATGACCAAACCCAGCGCTGATAGATTGCAGTACTGCATAGCTTATGTATGTGCACATGCTTAAATGACTTGGCCGCCAATAGAATAGTGTGGTGAGAGAAGCCATGCTCTGTGATTCCCAACCATCATACTCAGCATGGGGATGCGCAAAAAACAGTTACAGAAGGCCAATCTTCAGCAGTGGACAGCAGACTGATGATGATGAACAAATAAAGTCTTATATCTTATTTATGTACAACTGCATGGTTGGTCAAGTGGTTACAAGTGTGACTGCCGATCAGGAGGTCCTGGGTTCAAAACCTTGCTCAGGTACCACTGGAATTTTATAATTTAGAATGTCTAACAGTGACTCATAGTCTGGATTTGAGCCCAGTGTATCACAATGGGCTCACCACCTATTTCATGGGACTTAAACATGAAATCACCACCATTTCAATGGGTGAAATGTATACTACACTCCTCTGCCTACCCCTCCGCAGGTTACAGGTGTGATCTTACATTTAAGTATAATTGAAATTATATATGGAGTTTACTCATAAATGTATTGTTGGCCAAGCAAACATAATTTGCATATCCTACTCTCCATTTCAATTTCAAATAAAAAAAGGGTTTCAAAGAAAATCATATCTAAATGGTGACTTAGCATTGATGTAAAAGGGTAGTTGGACAATTCACTTATAGTATATCAACAACCTGGTCATGGCAAAAGAAGCAGTGAGTTAATAAAATGCATCATTTGCAGCGACTTATATCCTTATATACAATTTTAACTTAATGAAGACTATTATGGCATTGCTACATCAGAATCGTTGCAGGGCAGGCAGAAAGCAAGAAGTGCCAAATATCTGAATACTTACAAACCTAATGTGTTTTATATTCATCAGGTTGATCACATCACATTACTGTATTCATGATGGTATTGTCAACTTTTGAACATCATTAGAGGCAAGGTTGATAAAAAGATGTGCAATAATAGATTATAACCTTTAAAACTTCTGCTTAAAACTTCCAAAGAAAGTTCCATACAAAACAAAAGATTAAATGCTAGTTATTGTCTGTATCTGTAAAAATGTTCTAAGTAAGTAATGGTTGATTGATATTAATTGTGGGTTGTTCTGAGCCACCATAGAAGCGGCTTATTTCCAGTAGCGGAATATTGGAGACTAATCTGATGATGATGGCGATAATGAATAATACACAGGACTCATTACTCACAAGTATATACGGAGGCTTCGTTGATGTCCCTGACCGCAGCGGCTTCGACAATGTTCCTAATAACAAATTTTTTGATCGCTTTGTCTTTTGGCACGCATCTCGCGCAATTGGTGCACCTTACAGCCTTAACATGGCCACGGCCATGCTTGGCGCGTCCTCCATTACGGCGTTTGCGAGTCTGAAAACAAAAACTTCTTCAGTATCACTAGCCACATGTCCGATGAGTTGACCACCATGCGTGCCTGTTTTCATTCAATAACACTACATCCAGAACAAATAGACATAATATGTTTTATGTTGCACTTTTATATTTTATTAAGCTGCATTTTAATTCTTTCATTACCGCTTAATTAATATTTTGTATTAGAAAAATTACGCACCATCTTCCTAACCTCCTATACGGTAAACGAAGAACGACGGAAAAGAAAATGGAAGGGAATAGACAAGACAACCGCTATTGAACGACGAACGATTTCCATTTCGCCTTGAATGATTTCATTATGCTTTGATCCGGAAATTGCGAAATTATTGTTTATGAAGAGTAGATTTTATTGTAATTTAGTCTTATGTTTGCGATTAATGGTATCAATAAGACACAGTTTATTACAAATCATACATTATAATCGAAATTTAAAATTATTGTATTCTGTACACATTATGTTTTGCTCACTTAAAATAATTAATGTTTAAATGAATATGATTTAATTTTTAATTTACAAACACCTGTCCTAACAGTGGCAGAAAAATAAACTCTGTTGATGATAAAGTAATATTATTTAATCGACAAACTGCTTTTTATTTAGGTCACTGATATAAAAAAACATTATTTGGTTTATTAATACTACTATTTTGTGCTTCTGTAATTCAATATACCTGGAGGATTTAATTTATATTGTTATATTGAACATAATTATTATGATACAGATTACTCTATGGATTTATCCATTCCCTCTTTCGCTTAGTTCAGTCTTCGGGCTATTGTTATTATTTTTATATTTATCTGTACTCTTCACGCATTGTGTTTTAATTTTAATACATTCTGTGGTTACTAAAAAATATTTCTTTCGTTCAGTCGCTGTGTAATATTATTTTTGTTACTAAATAGTGTATAAATCTGTGTAAATTTTGATTGTTTCGCTTTTTACTTCCACTTCTTGCCTTTAGAAGTGGCACGTCCGATGTCAGTATTCAAGTTCGCGCAAACACATCTGTTTACTTCGTCATCGAGTGATTGTCTAAAAGTATATCCATTTTATCACAATCAAAAGTGCTATAAAAATTCTTTGAATAGCAATGTGGCGCAGATAGTGAACCGTTCATACCGCGTGTGAAATGTCACAACATGGATGCCCTGAGAGACTGTCGAACAGATCGAAGGGTTTTCAGGAAGACGGTTCCGGCCAGGCCACGATGGAGGTGCTCGTGGAAACCCTTACTGGCACGGCGTTCGAAATGACGGTGTCGCCTTCAGACACGATATTTGCGATAAAGTCCAAGATATTTAGAGTGGAAGGTGAGTCGTAGTGTTACACAACATAGTTTCTAGACTAATGTTTATAATGCGTCATCTCGGATCTCGGACGGCCGACAAAGGATATCGGCGCTGCGTAAAACAAGTGTCGTCTTCCAATTTCAAAAACGTAGGTATAGAGGTACTAAGATATTTCGTACGTATATATACGATAATCGTGTATATATGTTGTAATGTCACATCATTGCCTGTACTAATTGAATTCAAGCTAACCTTCGACGTTGTCAACTGAGACCAGCTGTAAATACATTGTTTATAGGATGTTATGCAAACCTACTATATGATAACCAAAACTATTTTAAATTGGTGTTTTCCTGTTTTCTTATTGCGGGAATATTAAAAGCAAAAGATTATTCTTGATATTGCAAAAATACTAATAATATTTAGATACCTACATTCTTAGACATTAGATCATTATAATTTATTAACTATTCCTGAAAAAGTCATCTAAATCAAATTTTTATCGTTATGACATTTGCCACAGGTCTCTTCTCACAATGGGAAGGCTATATTTTGTCATGCTGGCTAAATCTAGTGCAAGTTAAAAAGTATAGCGTACAAAAAAATATTGTACCTAAATAACATCTATTTTTTTTTTAACATTATTTAATTTGCACAAAAACCCTATTACTACCTTGCTTAAGACCTATTGTATTTTTTTTTCATACTGCCTGTGAAGGCCAGAACCCTGTCATACTTTACCAGTATGGTGGATTATGACCAAGAAAGACTCTTCTCATTTTGAAGGGATAACAATGTCCACCAGGGAAACAATGTATATGTGATTCATGCAGAATAGTTTATAAATATTTAGCGATAGCTAAAATCATATTAGGTATGACTTTTTAAACCTGAATATGACTGATCGATAACTTGACTGTTTTTTATATCTGTACCCAATTTTTATTTTTTTTATTTTTGGGCAAATGATTTGAAATGTTGCAGCTGATAATACAATGTTTACTTAAATACTTTCTATAACATAAACTTTTCATGTGGTTAACATAATTAACTATGAAAATGATGAACAGTCAGTTTGCACTATTGTAGACATTTCTATCATACAAAAGTTGCACACAAACTCCAATTTTGGAAATGGTGAACAATTTTAATGCATACAGAAAAAAAAAACTAAAATTCTGCATTACAATGTTTAAGTCATAAATATAATTTTTGTCCTATTACAAGGACATTTGAAGAGCTTTTACTGTAAAGTCAACCAGTATTTTATTGCCAATTTAAAAGTCATAATGTACTGTGGGCAAGTGCTCTTTTGTGGTGATCCCAGGCAGATCTATCTCTGATTAAATTACACAGTGACTCATGCGTTTCTTCCAGTAGATAATTATTGTTTGTTCATGTTTATTGAAGTGTGACCAAACTTCATGGTAATACATTTTTCTTTGTTAACAGTCATTTATGCATAATATTTATGAATAGTATATATTGTAAATTTTTTTTTGTCATTTTATAATAGTCTTTTTTGAATTTAGTTTAGTATTTACTGATTGTACTTAGTAAATTATAATGATTTTTTAAGTACTGTCTGAAATTGGTGACTCAAGTGTATAACTTTTATCCACTCATCTCATGCCTCGTTGGTCAAGGGCTTGCAAGAGTGACTTTCGATCAGGAGGTACTGGGTTCAAGTCCTGGGTTGGATACTATTAGATTTTCTAATTTATAATTTCTAGTAGTGACTTGGAGTCTGGATCTGTACCCTGTGTATAGCAATAGGCTCACCACCTATTCCATGGGACTTAAACATATCAGGTGAATTATAGTATTGTAATACACTCCTCACCTACCCCTTCAGGGTTTACAGCCATGATTTAACATTACATTCACTCGTCTCATGTGAGCTCTGATGCTCTGCTTCAAAGGATGTACAATAAATGTTTATAATATAAATATGAATATTTAGATAAGGAGATAAACATTAATTTGTAATATAGCTTTTGAGACTTCCCTAAGTTTCCTATATTTTCAACATAACAGATAAGTATTCAGCGGCTTAGGTGTAAGCAGTGAAAGAATATCACTAATGCTTGATTGTCATTTCAAATTTCCCTCAAGTATTGCCACTTTACAGGTGCTTATCTCCCCCATATTTACATTAATATTTTTGTTAACTTTGTTATTTATGCATAGTAACTACAAAGTTATATAATATATTACTTTAAAGTTACCATATTGTGGTCTACAATAAATGCTATAAAAATGATATTATGTTGTCTAGGGACAACCTTATACACAGCCATCTTACCACAAGTACTAGAATAAAGAGAGCCTATGTTACATCGCCTTGATAACTTATAGCATATAAATATTTCTAAATGCATATACATGTCACACAAATATTTTTCCTAGAAGGTAATCAAACCCTAAGCCCTGGGTTCAGCCCTCAAGTTTACTGACCATTGAACCTATAAGCCACTCGAAATATACTGTGTACTATTAACTCAATGTGTATAAAAAAAAATCTTATAGATTATTAAATTGAATAAGAAACTTTCTTCTCTGGTTTAAGAAATTTATTTCTCAAAAGAATACAATATTCAATTGTGGAAAATCATTACATTTATGGACAACAGTGTATATAGTATACAGTAATACATACAGTAATTTATGCACACAAAGGTGGTACTTAAAAACTTAAAAATTGTTCTGCTTCTAGTAGATAGTCATACATTGATTTAAACAGGAAATGATTGGTGTTGACAAGGTGAGTGTGAGTAGCAACCATTTTTACTTCACATTGTTTCTTTACACTGTGTAATACTTCATTATTATAAATAAAAAAGTATTTATTTATGAGTTCATATTGATTTTTGGTTCTTTTATCACTCGTTTTAGTTACAACAATTCCTGCTAGAAACATCTATTATCTAGCTGGCTAATGCACACATGTGGCAGTGATACCATCTATCGCTTATTTGTTACCTGATTTGTTAATAATTGTTTCAATGTTACCATATGCACTTGTCTTTTTTGCCGTTAACATATGTACAAATAAACATTCATATAAAAATAAGTATTCAGATGAAAAATTAAATGAAATTCCAACGAAAAATGGCTTCATGATCTTTGACACTACTTGGGAAATAATATTTTTCAATTTTTGTTTGTTTGTTTGCTGTCTATGAGTAATATAAAGGTATTTTTTTTCATTGAAGTTAAACTTTTTTCTAGAGTAGTGTCATCTGACATATGACATATATATAAAAACATATCGGTCAGAATGAGCAATCTTAAAGACAGTCTGTTACTGTCCAAATGGAACTTGCCAAACACACATACAAACATTTACTTGATAGTATATATTAATATGTACCTGTGTGGGCATGTATATCATCATCTAAAAGCGTGTTTTTTTAGTTTTTTTAAACTATTATTTACTAATTAGAATTAAAACTTTAGTGATGTACTGTGTAGATCAACTGGGGCTGTTCTATTTGTATTATGTCCTAATTTTAGAAAGATATGGTATATAATGGTTAACATGAACATAACTTTCGTATGCAAACTGCACTTGGTGAAACTTGGCAGACTATGGGCTTAACCATTCTCATTCTGAGTGGAGGTCCATATCCAACAATACAATGATAATACCTTCGTAATATAATAATAATGTTGAAATTTTCTAGGGATAGGTTGAGATTGTTTATAAATTATTTCTGTAAACTCCACTGAATTTCCATCATCCTTAATGTTATTTTCAGTTATTGTAAAATAATAAAACTATATTCAATGTATATAATATGTGTAATACGTCAGGTTTATAAGGATGGAGATATTTGACACTCAGTGCTCACAGCCTCACTTCTAAGATATATGGCGTGACAATATTATAACAAAAATATACAATGTATACGCGCCCTTACATCGATACCGATCTGTTTGACAGGTGACTTTGTTTTTAAAACTTGTGTGAGCGTCCATGTGTGTGTGTGTGTGTGTGTGTGCGTGAGTGAGTAATCGTTTGAGCCATTTTTACGGAAAGGTCGTTGAGATACAGTACAGTATTCCTCTCGTTTGAATATGTGCCAAAGCGACCAAACAGGTGTCCTTAGTTGGGGGCGTTCGTGCTATCAGGGCATCAGGAGTGTGACTGACTTTTCTATTCGCTTCCTACTCCTTTTCATTTCTCTATTGTATCGTCAGACTAGGTCCTTAACGGGGCACGCAGAGCGCATCGAGCGCGAAATGTACAGACCTGACGTGCTACTTCTACTTTCATCACGCCCCTCATACATTCTCCTCTCAATTTTATAACGGTTGTGGTATATTTGCCACGCATTACTTCGTGATGGCGTATCGCGAGTCATAAGGTCAGGCTTGTGTATGTCAACACCGTAACATGCTATTTGGGGAGCGATAAGTATTTCACGAGCCGTACATTTTAGAGGATGATATAAGTTTGGGCAATATTTATGTAACGTCAATATTGTTACATTTATTCCCCTTATATTTAGGCAAAGAATAACGAATGCTTCCTGCTAAGGTTTTCACAAACTTCTTTGCGTTTTCTATTTTACCAAAAATAGTTCTACGTTAAAGGTACTTACTAATGACATCAACTTCTTTTAAGATGTGTCTCGACTTGATCAAAGTACAAAATTCACATTTGCATTAAAAATCTGTATCGTAATGCTACTTTCCATTCGTTTTAAAATCCTAGTCACTACATCTTATTTCACATCTTGTTTTTAAATTCCAGTCCCCATGCCTTTGTTCAAGTCTTACGATTCATATATCGCAATATTATTAACTTATATATCATAATAATATTTAGTTTTACGTTTTAATGGCAGAGATATTACAGAAGATGAGTTGCCTCGTATGTGTTATAATTCTTAATATGCTGTTACTCAGTCAATCCCATTTATCAACTTCAAGGTCAATCTTTCGGCAGTATTGGTTAAATCCATTTTGTGTTCATAGTGACACGAACACACGCGCTGCTCTTTAAAAGTGTGATTTTTGTCCTTGGTTAGCAGTTAACAGCATGAGTTTTTCTTCTTAGATATTATGTACATAGCTAATAACTACAGACATACATAGAGTTATTATTCTGCATTGCACCATCACTTGAGTAGTCTATCCAAATATTATTCACATGGTCTTATTTTATTGTAAATACTAATTTGGAAGTCCACGTATTTCCAATTTTGATCGGCTAAATGGCATCGCCTTGAGATCTATTTATTTCTAATTAGCGCTTGCAACGAACTCTCTAAACAATAATAATTGGCGGAAAGACCAGTTTGACAACTCCTACCTGTTTATTAATGTTATAATATCATCACGGCCGGTTCTTTACGGGGTATACAGAGAGCACCGCATGTCAAATGCCTTGATATTTGAAGACCTCATCTACTTCTACATCAGTATCTTCATAAAACAACAGTATTGAAAAGAGATTGATCTCGTCTAGTGTACATTATTGATACAAGCCTATATCTGATGTACCTATCCGAGCCAAGTGAGAACATTAACAAGAGAATAAATAAATAAAATCTCCCATTACGGCCAGCGGCTGTTAGTTCTAGAAATTTCCCTCATGGTAAGCAGTGATCCCCACCGCCTAAGAACATTGCCAACTCTCCACTGTGTTGGCCATTGTATTGTCAGTTAAAGCGAGCTGTACTTATGACGGTTGAACCGACTCAGTTTTTCGCGAATAAAAAAGCAAAGATCTACAGACAGATAGCCTATATCATCAAGTAATCGCAGATCCTTAAACACCATGAGTTGGCTGTCTAACATTGTAAAATTCCATTTCTCATCTGTTCAATGATTTCATTTAACACATTTTCCTATGGTATTCATATTAAACAGCTTCGTTACGTGTCATGTAATAGACGTCTGATGTTCCCATTTTATTATCGATTAATTTATTTTACGTACGTGTTAATTAATAAATCGTAATGATATGCGAATGATTCTATGTAAACAGAGTTTCAATAATTTATATTAGAGTTAAAAAACGGATTGTTTTGCTTTTAATAAAACGTGGGTTTTACTAGAACGTCAAAATCAAATAAGCATATAAAATATACTATAATTAAATCGCGCCAGGTTTTTTACGGGGCAGGCAGAAACTACGAAGTTCCTAATATCTCTATCCTTGCACATCCATCGCTTTTCTGCCACGCGCAGGTGCAAATATTTTGTCTGCGTGTTACAATCAAATAAACATGTACAGAAAACAGTAGGTACGCGGTAATGATAGCAATAAACGGGCGAATGCCCAGTGACCTCACGGTGCAAATTTTCGCGTTTTCCCACGACCGATATCGCGGTTGTGGCGACGCTGTTGGAGACTGGTGATACCGCTTTATGCATATCGAAATTAACATTTATGGCGAGCTACACGAATAAACGTCTACCATAAAATCGGTTTTATTTATTTGTTTGAGTTGAGTTGCAGGACAAAAATTGAACAGATTACATTGTGATTTGTTTATTGATTGCAGGAGCACGACGGGTTTGTAAGGATAGAGGTATTTTGCGTTCGATACTCTCTGTGTACCCCGCAAGAGAACTGGCGTGATGGCAAATAATAGTGATTTGTAGGGCAAGGCTTTCGATAGCTGTCCCGAATAAATTTGTTATCTGAACCCACAAGGTATACAAAGTTATTGTGAGGGATTGATTTTATATACAGAAAGTCGGAACAGTAATTGCAATACAATTTACATTATATTATTTATCTTGTAAATGAGTAATTTATGCGCCTCGATTGACTTTAATTAATATTTTGATTAATTGCGAAGAGGAATATAAATATAAATTGATATGGTATATTATACATAACTATAGTAATCGTCAACCCTTTTATCGTTCCACTGTTGGACAGTGGTCTCTTCTCAGAATGAGAACAATCAGGGTCCTTTCAAATAAACCAGCTCGAACAGCAGAGCGTATTTAAAATAAAACCTTATCATATTGTAATAGAGTATATTTTTATATTTCAATTGTTCTGTGACGACGGTCGACCATCCACTTGCCATAACATAATAGAAATGTAAAAATAGACTTCATCGATAGATGCAAAAGTTCGAATTTGGATACTGTCACAATCTGGTCTGCTCTCCGAGCCAGTCATAGGTTCCGTAGTCTGCCAAGCTGGCGAACTGCGGTCTATCATAATAGATGTACAGAAGATATATACATGTATCGTAAATCAATCATTTAACATGCTAATACAGTACCTACAGATTGACCTTGCTGCCGTTCTAAATATTTGACATTTCGGTTGACCGCTAAAACTGACCTCCGACCTGTATGGGTTTAGGTTCCTTTGCATCGGTATTTCCTTAAAGCCTCGTATTATGTATCCGTGATTGTTGGTTTGTTTTGTTCTGGTTTCGCCGGCTTATTGATTCAGTGCTTTGCGAAATTGGCTGGCGCTGAACGTCAGGTCAGTTTGTTTCCCAAGTAGGACGTGTAAGTGCGCTTAGTTTAGGCATTTCCCGGCGGTCGTTGCTGCTCATAAATATCCTCGTATAGTCGGGTCATCCCGAAAAACTTGCGTGAGTTAGCCAATACATATAAAATCATAGAATAGGTATTGCTAAGCTAGGGATTGCAACCATGAAATGTTTGGAATTGTCCCAAGGTTTGATGATTATGATTAATTTCTTTCACGTATTCATTCAGTAAAGTGATTAAATTTTAATCTAATCTAAAAAATCCCAAGGTGCATTACACATGACTGTATACATATCTACATGCTACGTAACATTTTTGTTTGATTTCATTATGTCCACCTGCCATCCATCATCCATCCAGTGCAGCTATCTTGGAGATACCAAGGTCGAAATCAATTTAAAAAGAATCGTCTCCCAAACCGCAGCTCTTTTCAAGGAGCATGAGCTCTCTACTTTAAATGTGATAAAACTTAGTCTGTTAAAATTCTCATTATGATTTTATAAACAAAAACCTCTCGAGGCAGGCCTAAGTCCAGCAGGGGACACACAGGCTGAAGATGACGATGTTGTTAGTGATGTATGTATATTTCACATTATGGATAGTATCGAGTGATTGGACCGCCCGAGCCGTCGCAGTTTGGGTGGCGGGCCGGGCGAGCGGCTCGGTATCGTATCGTTCGGACACGCGGAAGTGAATCTTAATTAGCTGGGAAAATTTCACCTCGCCAGCATGACAAACTGCTTGTAATAGCTTGTTCGGTGACGTCATTGAATTTTTTGTGCCTTTCCCCGCGCAGGCTATCCGCTTAGAACCGAATATTAATAACTTTGCCAATTATAAGGAATTTTTATACCCCACACACAGCAAAAATATTTGTACACATCACATATAAATTTATCCCTGGTAGGAATCGAATCTACGACTCACCGACTCAACGTCACGTTCTCTAACAACTGAACTGACAGGTCGGCTCTAATATATTGTGAAGATGCTCATTTTTGCCCCTTGTCAGGTATCAGTCGTCAGGAGATGGCTCCCACCTAATCTAACACGAGGTTAGACGAGGAAAAACGAGTTTCACTCGATAAGTTGATTTGATCTGTTTCGTGAAGGTAAATATAATATCAGAGATATGATATAGAAAGCATCCTAAGTCAAGATATCGAGCGCCCGCCATAACAAATAACAAGTTCATTGTCTGTGGAATTTTCCGAATGCGACTTCTATTTTCAAATGTAGGGGATTACTTTTTTTTAATAACATAACTGTTAATGGTATATTCAATGCATTTAAATTGCCATTTATGGTAAATTAATGTGTAAGTTAGTTGTGTCACTCATTTTTTGTTCATCTTGTTTAAATGTTCTTTTAGTAATTCGTTTAAATTAGATAAAAATACCTTTTCATTTATAATAAAAATTTATTCTTATTTCATGACAATCTATATTTTTGTTATTTAGCAGCGTAGCATTTAGCCACGTTTCCGCCTGATTGGTTGCGTAGATGCGTCCTTAGGTGGCCGACGTAAGACTAGAAAATATACTATTCACCTTCGCCTTGAGGAGCCTTAAATTAGCTAACTAGAATATTCGGAACGCTTTGTAACCAAAATCAAATAAAGTAAGAAGATTTGTTGTCCAATAATTATTATTGTTATTTTACTGTTAAATGTTTCGTTAATATTTATACACATGATTATATGTCTACCGGCTTAACTCAGGTATGTTTTTCGGGATGGCCCGACTAGTTTCGGACCGATACGAGGTCCTTCATCATGAGCTCTCGCCGTTAGCAGCGACGTCGCGACGGAGACTAAACGTACTAGTACGTGAGTTAAGCCGGTAC
>DWME01000142.1:0-43147 GCA_018244795.1 Parelbella ahira ahira | reverse complement strand
GTTCGATTTATTCGACAATGGCACTTGAGTTCTCGCTGGAAATCACGTCGGCCATCACGTGTTTAGCAAGACAAAGCGGAATGTTGTTCGTACTACACCCACACATACGTACCTACACTAATATGTATTGTGCACGGTTATCAGGCAGTTACAGACGAACCGACCGGACCGCACACCAATGCTAAATATCCAATATACTCGTAATATAATACTTACGGCGAGTGTTGAGCGGAGATTTGGTTTATGAATCGGAACCTCGCAAATTGAATGCTCGTAGACAATAGCGACGGATACATTACACTCAATACAATTTAAAATTCATTTCAATATTCATTTAATTACGACCGGTCCCAATGATGACGCCGGAATAATGAGTGTGTGTTTAATCTTTTTAATTGTATACTGAAATATCAATATAGTCAGGAGCTTTCGTATCCTTTAATTACTTAATGTATGCCTGACATAATGGTTTTTTATTACGCTGTACATTTATAGTACAGAGGATGATATAATTTCAGTAAGTACCTATCTGTTTTTCAATCCACTTACGCACATAAACGTTGATGGCTTTACCCTGTAGAATTGAGTCATTTTCTTCTTACCTTCACTAGTATTTTAAACGTAACAGATATTTATTCTTTGTATACACTTTATGACGTGTAAAATCCTGGTGTAAAATTATAAATATACGAGTGCACGTCTTCCAGTCAGTTCTCTTAGGGGTTAGGAAGAGAGCATCGAGTACCAAATATCTCTAACCTTACAGACCTGACGTGACTCTTCATCACTTTCATGACTCTCTTCATACTTCAACGCCGGTTTCGGTAATTTCTGTCATCGCATAAGCTAATATCTTGTGTATTTGATCAATATACTAGCTGACGGGTAATCAATTTGTAAATATCTATATCAATAATTCCACACTGAAAATTTCAATGTTTTTGAAGCAGAATATGGAATTTGCATCGTTTTAAGGATGTATATAATAATATTCGTACTTGAAGCAGCCGTGGCATTATTATTGTGCGCAAATGACAGCCATATATTTTCTTTTCACTGTACCTATAGCCGTGTCGCTGCATATGAGTTTCATGTACTCAATAATTTTTATGTTTCATAAGCAATGTTATATGTATGTATGTATGTATGTATAACTTTTTAAGAGAAAAATACGAAATTTCCAAAGTAGATTTCCTTTTGCAATTTTTGGAACAAAATTGTAACAAACGGGCGAGAAAATTAAACACAGTTTACGTAATTCATGTTATTTTATTAAAATAGGTATTCAAAGATCGATACAAAATAAAAATCCATTCAAAGTCAAGTAAAACGTTGTCATGTTAACGTTATTTTCACAGTAACTTAAATGTATCACACTTAAAATAGGCCATAAAATTTGATTTTGAAAATTTCAAATAGACACCTTGCTGTACTTAAATATAACGTAATATACTTTGCAAAGTTTAATCATTTTTGATTCAGCTATGTAAAAATTTAATTTAAAAAAGACTAAACTTGTTGGGTATTATAATGCGAGATAAATCCTCATAAAGTCGTGAATTATCAGAATTTTTATAACACGAACTTATAACAGTTCAATTATATACATTAAATTTTTATGTAAGAAGGTGATTTTCAATGTGTTGTTTATTTGATATTGTAGGTGTACTTATAATTTATCTGTAGACTAATTATGTGATAATTCGCACTGTCTTTAATAGCCTACAAGTACAGTTGTGTACTAAGTTCTCATAGCAAGCTTTAGGGAAACAAAAATTGTGCATAAAATTAAATCGACGAATCTACGAGAAACAGACTTGATAACATCCAAAATAATTGATTCTGTGATTATTCTACGGTAAACGCTTTTAAATAGCTCACTTAAAATTTACATATTAACATTACACAGAAATAGGAACTAGAAGGAATTTTTATACTTTTTAAATCGCATTGAAGATACAAGACTAAACTACTTTGAATGGCACTTATGACTCCACAGCGTAAGCAAGGTATCTACGGGTGAAACAATTTCGTAATATTATATATATTTTTACTGTAATCGATTAATAAATGAAGGCATCAATACATCGAAGTATAAAAAGGCGATCAATGTCACTATACATATTTACAGTTATTAATAGAGTCGTAGCCGAATGTAGTCACTATGGATAGTCTGATAAAAATAACTTTAAGAGATCAAGTTTTCGCAAATTTGTGCAATACAATGTAAAGTAAACATTAAATTAAAATACGGGCTTTTAGCTAAGATTTTAAGTGAATCAATAAACTTGAACCAAGATCAAGATGAAATAAAAATTAAAAAGGTAACCGTACCTACTAGGTAACCATCTTGACGCATCGACGCAAAATCCCCGGTATCTTGACATTTCCGATTTTCAATTGTAATGCCAAAAGATGTAGGTATACGAAATAAAGTCCTTTTCGACTACTTATTTGATAAACATCTATCTGGTAACGGAACAGTTTAAACAACGTTTCTGGCGATGTTCTTAAGTTAAAAATATTCCAGGAATGTCCACCCCTTTCTTTATTTACAGTCGCCGTTCATTAAATTCTATGTTTAAGCATTTAGGATTTTTTGCTGTAGTAAATAAATAAAAGTTTGCTATACATAAAGTATATGGCGCTGTGATTTTGTGTCGTTTTTAAACAACGTTTTTATTTAATCAATGTGTCTCTGATATTGTTGTTAGTTTTTTTTTAATTGTTATTAAGAATTGATCAAGAGTGCACAGTAGACCACACGGCTACAACAGAAAGGACGATTATATATAGTCAATGAGACTCATAAATATGTATATGTATTTATATAGGGCATGTACACACACGAGCGTTTATTGTAAGTGTACTAAAACCCGTACGAAATATTTGCGCGCATTTATGTACAATAGTCCTAATATGCGCTTTCATTGTCGCGCCTGAGGACACACTACTCGTCCGTCCGATAATTTTTTAACTAATAATACATACTTAATACAGATGATATGCAGTGATACAAATCGTGCTAGTATTTTTTATAACAAGTGGTTTACATTAAACTCATATCACATTAAACTTACGTAGATAAAACTTTTCTATTAGAGTAAAAGCTTTATTTGATTTTCAATTCACAACTCCATGGTTCCTTTATCCATTACGTTTTATTGAATACTCATATGGCACATGAAAAACAACTAAGTACGGCTACGATTCGTAAAATATTATACAATGAGGATCATCTAGGATTGTTTACTTTTCATCCATCCACTCCAATCGCATCCAATAAAAGCTAAAGAGTTTGTATTTATAGCAGTTTATAAGGACTATTATCAAATAAGATAAGAACTACAAACCGAAAATCGTTTTCCAAAATCAATGTTATTAATTTTTAGATATAGCCGTTTTTTGCACACATTTAGTGGAAAATAAATAAAATGATTAGTTGCATATTGAAGAAATGATTTAAAAAATGCCTTCGCTTAAATGCGTACACGCTAGATATTTTTTTTCAATTTAAATACTGGTAAATTAAAATTGAATATAATGCCTTTTTTCTTCTTAATATTTTACTACTTTCTTGCGAGTACTACTGAAAATTTCTATATCAAACTCACTAGTATATTGTGATTTTTTCCTTTACTAATAACGTTAACTAAAATTAAAATCAATACACTAAAAAATCCTGAAATTCACATTTTAAGCTACTTGAAGTATATACATTACTGTGAACTAATTATATCAAATTATTGCCAAGCCTTAATTTGTTTCAGTTTAATGTTTTCCATTACACTTACTCTAATGATATAGGGTTACAAATTCGTTTACTGATATTCATATGGACATACCGAACGATTTCTATCAATCCCAATAATAACACTATTAACATTTATTAGAATTGATATATCTAACTAGTTTATTTATTATTACAAATAAATCTCTTGTTAATCATCTTAATATTGAATTGTTACATGTTAACGCTATTTACAATTATATACACGCTTAATTAAAAATTACGTTCGACTAGTTGTAATAGAAAATGCGTAGATAGCCAGTTATAACATTATATTTCATAGTAAATAATGAAATGCGCATAAATTGGAAAAAATATAATAGGCCATTTTTGAGGCTAATAATTATTAGGTTCATAAATACTTAAAAACGTTTCTTTAAAAAATCACACTTTGTAGTCACGAAACCGTAAATGATCACAACATTGTTCCACAATCAACAAAACTCACAAAATATAGTCCATTTGTCCTTTACCGATTCATATCTATACAACGTGAGGAAGAACTGTGATCTCTTTTATTACGTCACCAGTAGAACAGTGCACACTTAGATAAAACATTGGTCTATACGTCCGTTTGGCACAAGTCGCCGAAAACCGGCAAGGCGTGATACTACCGAGTCACAGAATCTATCCGCGGATGGGGCGCAGGTGGGGGGTGGGTGGGAGCGAGCGAACCCTGAGAAATCCCACTTAGAACCGTCTGACCGTGGCGGAATGATGTAAGACGTGCCAACGTCCTAGTGCTGTCGTTGTCAAAATTAGGCCTCTCGTATTGATGCTTCGATCGATGCTTCTGAGGCTGCATAGCTTGCAACTCATCATAACCACCATCCCCTATGTAGTTTTCATCATCAGATTCGTCTTCGCCAAAAGCCCGATACGTGGTTTCTGTTTCAGAGTTCTTCCTAGATCTTATGCCATAAGTTCTATCTATTAAAGACTGAGTTACATCCGGTTTCACGTTCTTATCATTTTTATGTTCTTCTAAACTCTGATTATATCGGAGCTGAGCTTTCTGTGTCTTTTCTAGAGAGGGCAAATCATAAAACTTGAGAACGTTAGGGTGCCCTTGAAAATACTTTTCACTGTATACATTTCGATTGTAATAGCCACCGTTGCTAGCTGGATAAAGTTCTTCATCTGGCGCATATCGATTGTCAAAATTATCAACATTTTTACCTCCTGGAGGAAACCAGCCCTGTTGAAAATAAATAACATATTTACTCGAGTAAGACGATAATTTATATTTAAGTATTATAACAATTATATTTGCCTTATATTTAGAGATGACCGAAACAATTTATGAATATAGAAAACTACGGAGCCATAACAGAACTGAGGAAAGCATTATTCATAATGAGACACTCACCAGTGAGCTGACGCATTGCCTGGTATTGGCAACAAGAGTAACCGATGCATAGGCAGCAGGTGAGGTTGCGGTTTTACTTGTATTCCATTCGTTGCCAGTGACTCGTGACGATGTCACTTCAGCATATTCGGGTAGCGGTTGTGCCACTTTATCGTATTCCGAATTCGTTTTATCCTTACTTTGGTTTGTTTGGTTCCCAGACATACACAAGCCTGGTTGATTTTCCATCCACAACAACGATTCCGTCTTTGTCACAGTATTTTTATTGTAACAGCTACTCAATGGATGTGACAGTGATACAGCAGCTTTAATGTTCATTTGTGTAACTAAACTCGTCCCATTTGAATCTAAGAAGGAAGTACTACATCATTAAAATGTCAATTCACAAAAAACGAATCAGCTTTTTATAATTTACATATAAAGTTACTCGTTTCTGGTGCGCTTAGAAGATATGAAAGCGGTATAACACAAACAAAGCGAGCGAAATTGGCTTAAATGTAACTGGGTGAGCCGACAAACGAATCGCCTGGAGAAAGCGAAATAGAAAACATTTACATTTACTGGGTCTTTATTTCTCGGATTTGTATCATTCCTTTGTACCCCGAATGTGAATGTAAAGTGAAAGAGATCCACTGCGCTCGAGAGAGGGCTCGTGCTACCTTTCAACTCGAAAGTAATCTAGCAACCCTCCCGTCGTCGCATGGCAAAGCCTCCATCAAACAAACGCTCGGTACCCTGTGCCACCCTACGACACCCGTGGAATGTTTTTAATTTTGAAATTCTGATTCTGATTCCACAAAAAAATGTAAGCATTTGAAGATAAGCCACATATTTACTTTTTTTGTATTACACTAGCCGGTTTGCTTAAGAACAACATTGAATCTTGTTAGTTTAGATTTAGTTTACTCACCATAAATATTTGGTAGCGCAGACTTTTTAGCAAATATATTATGTTTTCTTACGTAAATAATACCACCAATCATTATGATCTTGAATAAAACAATGGCTCCAATCAAAAAATAAAACCACGTTTCCATCACAAAATCTCCAGCGACGATAGATACTTCACTGTTATTAGGATACCTGCAACGATATTGTAAAAGGCTTCATTCACAACAATCAATATGTAAAGGGTAATTGACATTGTATTTAAATTTAGAAGGTAATTTATAACGAATGTTTTAAGTTAATACCTTGATAAAGGATCCAATCCAACTAATCTTGAATCAATATTCAAGTACACTTTTTGGCTGAATGGACCCAGACCGACTATAGTTTCAGCCGCAATTTGAACAGAATAACTAACTCCCGAAGTCAAATTAGTCATAATCAAACTTGTAGCTTGTTGAACTGTGGTATTTATAGCTATCATAGATTTATTTGCTGGTATATCTAACCAATTTAATACAACGTTATAACCAGTTATAATGCCATTTTGTAAATTAGGCTCCGGGGGAGACCATTTCAAATGAACCGTTGTTGTATTCACAATGAACATTTCTATATTCGTCGGTGGACCATCGGGTACTGAAAAATAAAATTTTATTAGTATCACGACTATTTTATAACGATGTATAAATATTTTTAATATAATAGATTACATACTGTCGTCTAAGGTTTGAGCTATTCTGGAATTTGAGGGTTTCCCCTCAAATTTCTTATAAAAAGGTACGAGGAAAAACTCGTATCTCGTGTATTTTCTCAAGGATGTTATTTCATAACCAGAGACATCGTTGGAATGCAAAATAGTTTTCATCTCAAACTCGCTCGTTGTATTATCCAGGGGCCTAAAATATATGAAGAGTCCTTCCAGGTAGAAAAAGTTTAATATTTCCCACATCAACTTTATTGTCTTGGAATCGATCGGAGTTGCTTCAATTAAGTCCACTATATTATCAGTCATAATGTTATTTCTATACTCTGTATTATTAGAGAACGCTCCCGACTCCCAAAACGAACTGCTATCCTCTCCGACAGTAATAGAATCTGATACTGGACTTGGTGCTGATAACCCATGTGAGTTCTCCGCTCTTACAATGAACATATACGTGATGCCTGGTATAAGAGACTTAACCACATATTGCGCTTGATAAACTCTTTTAGCTATAACAACCCACCCACGCGAATTTCTGGGTGTATTATTACCAGAAAGGGTCTCTCTCGAAAACATTTCCACCTGATATCCTAGAATTGATGACGATCCAATTTTATTGTTTTGATTCCAAGTTATAGTTACACTAGAATCAGTGATATTGTAAACTAAAGGTTTTGTAGGTGGTCCAGGTAGAGCAGATATGTCTGCAGCTCTAAAAAAATGTATGTTTGGATTTGTTGGACTATCAACTTGCAGCAGTCCACTCCATACATACTTTCCATGTTGCGATGAAGCAACGCACGTGTAAGTACCAGTATCAACTTTGTCTAAATCTTTCAAAATAAGTGTTCCGTCATTTGAAACGTTTCTTTTATGATTTTGTATTAATGCTTCCCCTTCGAAATACCAAGCAATGATTGGTTCAGGTGTGCCGATGGCCGTGCAGGGGAAAACTGCCATCGATTTTATAGGTAACGTTTGGTTAGAGGGTCCGTTTGTTATGATTGGCGGTGGCCGGTCATCGTCTGACGTCACGCTTAGTTTTCCTCTAACAAATGAGCTACCAGCAAAATTTACCGCCGAACAAACTATCGTGTTACCGCTGTCATTTTTATTGGTGTCATTTATTATTAACACTGTTACTCCATCTAGTACGGCAGAAGCGTGATACTTTCCTTTTGAAGTACCGGGAAAAATGATTGTCCTATTGCCTTCTAAACTCCAAAACATAGTAGGATCTGGTTTACCAGACGATGTGCATGTGAATATTGCCGAAGCTCCGCTTTCTGCTATAATTGAGCTAGGTCGCAGTGTTATTGAGGGCGGATCTAAAACAAAAAGTCAGTATTAATTCAAAATCCAGAAAACTTATTTCCGATTCTACTGTTTTCCATGAGAAAAGAAAATAACTTTGTAATGTACTCTTTTTTTTGCCACAATGAACTTCAGTACAAGCAATTCAGAACGGGAGCATAAGAAATTTTTTTAACCCAATATATTTAGTTAATCAAAAAAATAAAAACTTACCATAAACTGTTAAATAGCCGCTTGCACTTACTGCGCCAACAGCATTGTCGGCCTCACAAGTATATTCTCCCTCGTCCGTCAGTATAACATTATCAAGTCTAAGACTTCTATCATCAAGAACTTTGACACGGCCTAGTGGCATATTACCACCACCAGCAGTTCTACGCCATAATACATCGGGCAGTGGATCCCCTCCAACGCGGCATTGAAATGTCACACTGCCACCTGTCTGTGCTATTACGTCTTCCGGACCCGCGATCAAGTATGGTTTAACTACGCAAAATTTGAAACTCATATTATTTCCATACTCTAATAATATATCCAAGTATATGGAGGCTTTATGTCAAAATGTATTCAGTGTTTGTATAGCATACTTACTATGTATTCTCAGTGTAGCTATAGCTGATTCCCTGGTACCAGCTGCATTCCGCGCAATGCATTGATATCTACCGGCGTCAGTTTGCCTCGCGTCTTGTATTACGAGACTCCCACCGTCTACTAAATGCATTCTGAAGCAATATTGCATCAAATAATCAAAAGTTAATAACCTCTAAGTATAAACGCAAAATAATATTGAATAAAATTCATTTCTTTGAACAAAGCGCAATGTAACAAAGTCATTCAAATATGGGGCGGAATAATTCAATAGGAAATTAACATTTAATAAGGGGCCCGGTGAGGCAGAACTATTCAGATTTTTACTTGATTGCTTGTCGTGCACTTCAGATATTCCCCTTCTCTTATAACTTTGATGTGCCCTCCCTATGACTGTTAATTATTTTTATGCTTGAACATACTCGCTCCCACAAGATACAGCCCAACGCAGAGGTTGTCAATTTTCATGAAGAAGAAAAAAATTGTTAAGTTTTTGATAATTTTATAAAACATAAATGCTGCTAATGTGGATAGGTACAACTTTATTAAAATAACGAACTGAACGTATTACCTGCTGAATATATAAAACGGACCGTAATGCTAAAATAATTGAAATAGCAAAAATTTTAAATAAATTAAGCTCGAATTAAAGGTAACATGGCGTACTCGAAGAGAAAACGACCAGAATTCAGCTTAAATCTAAAATCGTTGTGCAATTATAAAATTTCGTGTCGCACGAGTGATTCAACGTCGAGTGACTATTCTGCTGTGAATTCATAAGACTATCTCGTTTCCACCATCCCATTTAACTCTAAAGAGCTCTTATCAACTACCCCGATTACACGTCGAGAGCGCTCCATCAGCCTGTCTACCTAGATGGCAACTTTTATGCAAGGCTTTATTGTCATATTTCAGCTACAGAGTTTAGTGCATTTCGAGGAACGACGCTGTTGTTCGAGTTAGCGTTGTAGTTTAACGCGACTATACTTCTGAAATTTTACTTTTACATCCAACTAGAATAAAACATTCTTAATTCACAAACCTGGAATCGGCGTCAAAATGTAAAATCTGGCCATTTTTCTTCCAATACACTGAGGGCTCTGGAGAACCTCTTGGTGGAGAGCACTCCAATATCACAGTCTCGCCTTGAGCCGTCTGAGTGGTCACCGGCTCTAGTCGGAACTCTTCGCGGAGAACTATAGGGAAATTATGATAATGTTCACGTAATTTCATACTCCCTTAGAGTAAAAAACAAAGAATTTTACATAACTTAAACTGAAACTTGAAGGTTTAAGACTTACCAGCCACATGAAGAGTAGCGTTCCTACTTCTGGCAGTTCCATAGGAATTTGTAGCTTCACACCAATATACACCAGCGTCCGAATGAGCTCGTCCATGTGTTGCTCTTAAGAAAAATAATCCACCAGCCGGAAGAAGGCTTCTATGAGTATCGGATACTACTAGTACGCCTGCTTTGTACCATCGGATAGTCGGTGGTGGGGATCCTCCAGCACGACAATTTAAAGTAGCAGGCTGGTGTCGTGCTACTGTTACATCCAAAGGTTGTTCAATTATATACGGTGCTTCTCCACTACTCATATAGTCATCGCTTAAACCACCGCTGACGGGACCTGTTATAAACAAATAAAAAACTGTTTCAAAAGTGGTTTCAAAGTTAACCTTTTCGTTTAAAGATATTGATAACAATAATGGTCATAATATGCATGCAGTATTCTGTGGAAGTAAGGTCTAAGACGTCCTTTATGTAAGATCTTAAGTCTAAATGCCATTGTTTAAGTTCAATACTTATGGTACTTGAGCGCGCCATATGGTTTGTTAGGTCCGCCCATTGCTATTTATCGTACACAAGCCACCAGCCTTTAATTTTGATTTAGTCCAACAATAGCCCTTTCTGGTCTCCACGGTAAATTTTAATAATAGGTGGAGTATGTCATTTACAGCTACTCTAAAGAAGCACACACAATAATAATGAGCCATAAACATAGGCTTTCTAAGCGAGAGTCCCCCAAGGATGCTATTGGGACCCTCACTATTTTACCGTGTTTGCTGCGAACGCGCAGATGTTAGTTTTTGACACTCGAATTGATGTATGTCTATTGTTGTTGCCTTGGGCTATTATTATAGCGACGCAAAAATCGATTGTACAAAAAAATCGTTACATTGCCGAATTTTACCCAAAAATCGACTGTCCGTTATGATCACAGATTCGGTTTTGGGACAAGGTACTGTTGTCAAAATCAATAGCGATTATTCCCTTTGTGCAAAATAATTTGTGTTTATTTATTCACGTGTCCCAATATTGTGAATGCGGTGCGGTACTAAGGCTAATCTATAATTGAATCTCCATTCTGTTATCTTTCGATTTTTGTAACCACGGAAAAGCTTCACATTCGATTTCAACGTAGCGTGGCGTTAGTATAATGTGACCTAATTTCTAAATTTATATACTTTAGAACTTCAGAGTTTGCGTTCAATGTAGCGTACAAAGAATTGTGATGCATTCGGATTACTTTTTTGTATATTTTATTAGTCAAAATCAATAAAATAATATTAATTCAATTGAAATAAATGAAATTAAAGCTTCAATAATAAAATAGGAGTAGGTACCTACTCTAAAACGCTAAAACTATGAAGAATGGTTAGAAATAAAAACGCAGTGTCCGTTACAATGCTGTTTAGAAATAATACTGAAAAGAAATGATTTTGAACTCCATAACATAAAACGGAATGAATCGCAGCGTAAATTCAGGATACCATATAGAACTAAACAAAGACTTTATAAAGGAATCCTTTGTCCAAATACAATTTACCAAGTAACTCTGTGCATAATAAATTATCTGTCAACCTCATAACAGACATGTAGTTCTGGTGTAGCGGAACATCCTTGTACGGAGAGATAAAAATAAGATTTAGCGGAATGCCAGGAACATAAAATATTGTTTATGTTGATCTCGATACGTTACTTTATCGCGCGTAAAGCCAACTTTATTGCATAGTTGTTTGAAGTCCATCGATTATATTATCGCGTGGTGGATGAGGTCTTACTTCATATACGGATGACGTCAATTTAGGAAGTAATAGCTTTTGAGTAAATTAATATGTTCTATAATAAACAATATTTATGTTTATCATTCTTGACTTTCCTTTAAGCATATTTTGCATATTTTGTGGCAGTTAATTTATGATACAGTAAGAATAAACGTAAATATTCCTTAGAACACCGTTGATTTATTGGAACTAGTGTAACAAGTACTAAATAAAATGATGGTGATCACTTATTATTAGATTACACACCTAATTTTTGGTAGAAAATAATAGAACTTTAGTAACTCTTGTACATTTATAACAGTGCGATATAAATTACATACAAAACTAAAAGATATTCGGAAAAAAAACTATTTTTAGCTCTTGTTATACTAATTGCGTAGTATGGAAAGTTACTTCCGGTTTGTATTATTTTTGTGTGTCCCTAAGCCGGAATAACCGTTATCCGTCTTTTTGCAAAAAGATACACACGCTGCCGTCGTCACAGCTGTCTCGGACCGTTCAAAGTGGGTTACTCCAAAAACTGGTTCGTTGGCGACGATCACAACAAAAACTAATTCGGAATATTCCTACGAAATATTTTGCACACATTAGGTAGGAAGTTACTTTCTGTATATAAATGAAGATTATTTGTAAACCTATAATGGAAAATGAATTAAACAAAAGTTAAAAGAAAAAAAACTTACAGTTCTCAAAACTTCAAATCAAGTAGGTATTGTATACATAAAGCGCAACGTACCGATTGCCACTTTATTTATATGAAATTCGCGACATCAAAATTCGTGATTCCAAAATTATATATCTAAGTAATAATAAGAAAAAAATTAATGAAGCAAATCGAAAAGTTGCCATCGGGGACACAGAACGCTAAAGGGAGTGATTTTTCAACTCGCACACGACTAGTTACGCTCTATTGTTCAAGATCTTTGTTAAAAAAAAAGTTCGCGAGGGTGCGTCGAGGCCCCCGCTAATTTATACTACTTGCACATGTTGACACGCGTCGAAATAAAAAATAAATAAATAAATCGCTTATAGACATGGATTTCGCATTTAAGTCGAACGTGCGACCGTCCCGGCGAGTGAGCGTTGTTCGTTTGTGCCCATTCGTTACATGTTTTTTGTCGGTTTTAGAATTGATAGCTCTCTGTGAACTATGTTTAAAGCTGCCAGCATACGATTGGGATCTTGAAAGGTACTTGAAAAATTAGGTTTATAGTGGTCTTACGGCTGTGTTCAAAAGACTTCTTCCATCTGCGTTTCGCGCCGAATCACAAATTTGTCGACATCACCTAACATCAAACGTTTGTAGGAATCTCTTTGATCGTTACATATAACGTTTCTTTTCGAGAATCCTATTCTAAAATGATAATGACACAGGTGCGCATTGTTCATTTGTGCTATATTAAAAGTAAAATTAATAAATAAATTTTTACTGAACACGCCTTATTATAAATGTTAAAACCTACACGCATAATATTTTACAATTTACTGTCTGCCCTGTTGGAGGTAACATTCCTAATTTCTGGCCTAGCCATATTAGGTATTAAATCCATTAAATAATGGAACTCTGACGATATAAAGGATATTCCTATCACAATAGTCAGGCTTTATGATTCCAGGCATTTTGATTTGATGCGTTTGCGTACTATGAGCCTCAATATATATTTTTAACTACGTTATTCTAGATATTTCGTCGAGAGCCCAGTACTTGGGTCTAATTACAAGTCAGCGGAGGTCACATGAAAATGTCAGAAGATCGTGGCTGTCACCCCTTGTAACTCGATCGCAGTTAGATTTCGAATATCTAATTCTAATAACCGTGATTGGCTCCCTTAGGACAGAATCATGATTTTTCGAACTTTGTACACGTGTTCAATTTTGAACCCCTCTGCAATTTGACCCTGAGCCATTATTAACTTCAATTTCAAGTTGTTTCTGCTTTGTGTTTGATGCAATGGGTGCTACTTTGGGATTCGGAATCCATTCATCCAATGTTGTACCAAGGTGAGCCTTTGTTCAGTTGTGTTTGTACATTGACAAAGAAGTTTCAGATCTAAATATACTATTTTTTTTCCTTTAAGACATAAGGTATTAAACGTTTTATACAATAATAATTGCTTAACATAAATTGATGCACCGGTTCATAAATACTACAATAAAATCAATATATTGAAGTATTAAAAAATAACATTATAGGTTTATTTATTGTGTAACGTCTTAAAATGTTATTGTACCTTATAGTATCAGCTCAGTATGATGTTTTATGAGTACACTAAGCTGTTTCGTAAATCATTCCTTACTTGAGCAAAAAATATCAGGCGAAAATATCACAAGACCCCGGAATGTCACGGCTAATGAAATAGCACTTAGCGTTTACGACGCAAAAAATGCAAGACGCACCAGAACACATGTGCTCAGAATTGACTTCAACAACGGCGGAAGGACGGATTAGCCTAATATGAATTTCGTGTTACAATGTTTGTGTTGTAAGCTATTCTGATGTTGAGACAAATTGTTGACACAGTGTCATCTTTCACCAGCGCTATCTGCTTCAAACGGGGACAGCTGACACCTACAGAATGAACTTTCGGACGCGACTGTGCTCTACTAAAACGTCTCCCTTAATTTTCAAGTTTGTAACTTTTGTATATATACGACGGGCTTAGTTTTGACAGGCGACGTTTTGTTATGAAACTCGCAACGGAGTACGGAAATGCGTCGGCGACGTCTGTGACATTTCTTTTCGATGACTTTAAAACCGGTCGCGTGTGGGCCATTGAAATAACAAAGGGACATTGATACACTATCAAAATATTCGATGTATCTGTCGTTATAAGTATACGTATATCAATGAAATGCTATAAATATAGCCAAAATTAGTTCAGAAGAAAAAAGTTTATTTTGGAGTGGATACACGTTTAATTTGCAATATTTGCCACCTTACGTAAACATTATAATGAAGATATGATTGCTCGTGCATAAATATTTTAAAATGTCAGCAATACAATTCGAAATAAATGAAGCCGTTAATTCACAGCTTTATTCGCTTCTGTTCATACAATATCTTTAGCACAATTCGATAAATCTGCTCAAGTGTCACTAGATAATATACGATGACAAGACCAAACAAAAAAAAGGAAATACCTAAATCTAATAATACATTATTTTACTTGCTTCTGAACCGTCACTATTAATAAGATATATCGGCGCACAGATAAACGGGTGTAGTTTGCAAAATGAAAGTTATCTGATCGGTCTCAGCGCTCGAGACAACCAAAAAAAGGATTTTAACGATCGCCCTTACGATAACATTTACTTAATAGGTGAATGACATCTGCGTTAGAAAACCTTACAAATTTAAATCTTGAAGCGCTAAAATTCAACGCATAAGTTATAATTTATTAAACGTATCCCTATTTTTTCACTTCCGCTCTTATTGTCGTGATATGAAAAATAAAATGATTTTTTTAAACGCCCATTTATATGAACTATAGTCACGAGTTACGACATGAGAGTCACGGTGGCAATATTCATAAAAGTCACAGTTTTGTTCGAAGCGAGATCGGAGATACGAACCATTTTTCAAATATCTCATTGAGCACAATGACATACAACATTATGCCTATTGTTAAGTACTCGGAACGATTGATTCTGTTTATTCTTATTATTCTTTTTTTAGCCGTATTTCACGCAGCATCCATCACGCATTAGACACAAAAGATAGGCGTCGTTTAACATTAGCTTAACTTCTTTACGCTTTGATAACCGCCTGGGGTGCTCTCTTTTTTATGTACCGACAGTGAACCACAGACGAAAATAATTCAATCACGGTTATAAAGTACGCTGGGGGCAACGAGGCGTTGGTTATACGTAATTTTATGAACTATGTGGAATATGTGAATTGTTAAACATTTACTTCGGGCAGATGCGACTCTTCCCTACGCATGTGTATTTTGTTAACGTAATGAGCTTTGTCGATAAGTAACGCTTTTCACGTCGTTAAAAGGACCCCGGGGTATCATTATATGTATAATGTCGTGTAGTTAGGGATTCGAGATACCTTTTACGTGTCAACAAAAAATAGAAGACGAATCGTCGGGCGCACCGGTATATTTCAGCAGGATAGGAAAATCTGGTTGCCGCTAAGTAGCAATTTACTAGGAAGTTACAGTAAAGCGCGATGTAGGTATGCAGCAATTTAGTACGAAATTACATTAAGACAATGAACTCCTTGGTTACAGAAGCAAGTATATCTTACATTATTTTAGAATTAAATCTACTGTCACGCCATGAAATGGCACTCGCAGGACATGCCTTTTAATTTATATTCAATAACTCATATTACAACCTATTAAAATACTAATCTCTGTTTATGATAATGTAAAATTTGAGTAGATTTTTTCGAAGACAACGCCTGTATTTGTTACTTTAATGTTTGCTTTTTAAATTTCAGTGACAATATCCTTATAAGGGTTTCGCGAGTAAAACATTTTATGTCACGTTACTCATAAGTATCGTGGCACTACATAGGTACATAAAAAATACGTACATATTTTTCTATTTGTACTTTTATTGTGTGCGTTTTTAAAAATAGCAAGTATAACAGTAATACAAAAGTTCGTTATGCCAAATGTGTTCCCCCAAGTCTATTTCAATCAGATATTTCCTGTAATTAGCTCCAATTTCGTTTCGAACCAGAGACAAATTGAGCCAATATTGTTGGAGCGACACGCTCACTTCTGGCTTTGCTAAGTGGTGCCACAAATCTAAGATGGTACGGTGTGGCACTAAATATCGAATGGTGTAGGGGAATGCAACCCCACGGGAGGGCGAGGGCGAGCTATTAGCGCGGTTGAACCTTGACTTTACCATGAATTTGTTATTTTTATTTAAGCATACTGAAGTTATACCCAGTAACTTTGTAATTACGCGCTCTGGCTGGCATTTTTCGTTTTGGGGTTATTCGAATAAATAAATTCCATGATATTAGACGCAACTTAAAAATAAAATAAAAAGGTACTAAAAATACGTTAACGAGAACTAAGTAAAAATGTTTCATGGTTAACTCGCAACATTACCAACCTACATATAGGTACGAGTATACATACTGGAACACAGTGACACTGACTCTTTTACATAGAGCAGTTGAGAAATTTATTTATAACAAAATGGAATTAAACCTACAATTACAAATAATAACCATATCTACGAAATTATATACATCTAGATACAACTGTCTAAATCGATACATTATACAAGCTAATAACGACTACGGAAAAACCTGACCTTTTTAACCTATCATATGGATGTTTCCTATAATATGAGTAAATAGACTCCAGAATGAATCAGGATTCAGCGGGCGGGTTATTAAATGCGATCGTATAAAAGGCTAGAGGTTAACATATCAGTGATATGAAGATGAGCGAGCGAGCGATGGTCTACCGCGAATCGATATTCAATTAAGATCGCTTTTCAATAACAACATTTGAATACACTTTATTTCATTTAAAAACCTCATTTATCTTCTTTGTTGTTGTACTGTGGTTAACAGTTTATTTTTGTTGTTTGTTGCTATCAACGAAATAATATTAATAATACATTTTCAGTTTACTTATCTATAAAGCGGTATGTGTGTAGAGTCTAAATTACTTTAGAACGCAACTGATTTAAACGAAGTACCTACATTTAAATGGTATCTCATCATATCTGTTAACAGATAAAACTGTACGTAGTCAATCTCTGTCGGAAACACAAAGCAAATAGCGTTAACCTTTTTACCTAGAAAAGATGGAGTAGATAAAGGTCGAGTTAAAATCTAGGGCATGACGTGATCTTCCACCTCCTTGACTATATAGCACTGCGTTTTAAGGGCGCGACCTAACCTAAAATTATTCAGCCTTGACGGGTTCCTAGAATCATTTTTGATATTAACTTTTATGAGGTTTGTATAGAAAGTGTATTATTAGAACTTAATGTCCATATTAACTTATTAGACACGTCGTTCAAAAGGTTTGTACGAAGATATTTAGCATCGTTGCTATACTCTTTTTTGTTTATTTAGTATAGACTAGCATCTGGCCTCGGCCTTGCCTGATCTAAAGCAAAAGTGCAGCCTATGGTGTAGTACGCTTGCTTAGTAAGTAACTATTTTACTACTTACTTACTCATACCTATAAGTAATACAAGGCAATGGTAAATCAAAATATTATCTAAGTTGAACAGAACCAACAAAATCAAATGGAGACAAACGTAGTCTAATTAGACTACGATTATCGCTGTTATATGTATTATACCTGTCAAAATTTAGTTCAAAGACTAATAATGAATATAAAAATACACTCAAACATACTAACGGAATCACGGACATTTAGGATAACACACACAGAACACAGATTGTGGTTGTATATACATACATGTCCAAGTAGCGCCAGTGTAAAACATCAAAATAAGAACAATAATAATACTATATTAAATACTCACTCAAACAGAAAAGTCCCAATAGAGACGTGACCACCGCGACCATATCCATTTCGTCGGCCTACACCCTCATGTTCAAGCAAATTGAAGTGATTCTCTGTGATCAGATCACGCCGATCATATTCGTCGTTTGCATTTCATCTGTAACAAGAGATAAAAATATTTAATCACCAAATTTAATAGCTATATGAAAAAGAGATACAAAAATCGACTGGGTCTATTATTCTACATATTTATTAGTGCCCCAGCCACAGGTTATGGGCTAGATTCGCATCGGGAAAGTTACTTGTATGATGAACACGAATATGTATTGTGTTCTATCTGCGTGAAAAATATCTATGTAAGTATGCATGTATTAGGAAATATAAACATATAGATACGTAGTTGATCTTTACTGTGGTTACCATAACAAGGGCTGTCTAATTTAGTATTGGATATAGATACATAAGGCGTGTGTGTTTGAGTTATCTCAAGACATTTTTAATAGATTTCGTATGCTAAATAACACGTAAATACACCTGTCGACAAAACGATTATGCCTATTCACGCTAAGCAGCTACGAGCGCTTTGTTCGCTTGGTCTCAAAATAGACACAAGATCTCTAATCCGTTGCGATAATGATTCCAAAGTCTTTAGACTGCAGTGATTGTGTTTTTCTTATATTATAAGACAAGGGAAACAGGCGAGCGCCCCACGTGTTGGAAAGTGGTCACCGTCGCCTATACACAATTATTTATCGCTGTCAACACGGTTATCATTGTGTTGGTTGCCTAAAAGAACTCGTTAACGTAACGTCTAAACTACCACATGTATCTATTTGTCTGGATTGAACACCTGCGAAAGATGACGATGACCAATGTCACATCTACATACATGATGCCTGATGCTCATGCCTGTTACAAAAAATGACATTTATAAGCACTTTTGGCCCATTCGTTACAAGTCTTTCCATTCACAAACAACATATAAGAGGTTCTTCGTTAGGGAACTCGAGAGGAAGACACTGTAACAAATATAGCTCATTGATTGGTATGTTTTCGTTGCTAGGTTACGAGAGTATTATGTTGATGGACGTGTGAACCACTACTGTAGTGGCTATATTTCGGATTTTTGTAAGTCTATATCGCTATATGACAATGTATGTTACAGGTTATGAGTTTACAATTTTATTAAAACGCCGGCCGTTTAAGTTTCTAGACTTTGAATTAGGCATTTATAAGATACACGAGTTCTTCTATAATTATGTAAAAACTTCTTGATATAAATAGGTCCGATCTAATATTTTACACGTGTGTTAATTTAAATACATACATGTCGGCAGAGTCCTCCAAGATTACCTGTTACTATTTATGTGTCACCATTTCCAAATGAGATTCCAGGAAAAGTGACGTAATATACACGAAGCTTAAGTAGCGATGTGCTTTCACAACAATATATCCAATGCGCGGTTGATAGAGTAGCCGGTGACAGTTCTCAGACTCGTGGAGCAATGTAAACATCTTAACCATATTTATTTGCATTAGCGAGATTGTAAACATCTGTCAAAGTGTGATTTGAAACTCTCAAACTCGGTGACGTTCAACTGTTAATACGTTAAAGCTTCCAGATTTACCTACACTTATATTACATGTGATGTGTCACACAAATTTCGACCTTATGGCCTTGTGATACGGGTGTAAAGTTTTTGTTGGAATGAGCTTAAATCAGAATTAATAAAAGGTTTAAACATGATGTGCACATGACATCGCATGTGTTGAGATTTGTTATATTTAATTAACGTTCTATGTATAACATTTTAGTCAGAGCACTTTGTTATTGATAGCACCATTTATACGTATATGAAGCTTCCACAGATGTTATCTCACAAATACTATTTTAAATGGACATTATTTTGACACACAATTAATTGATATAGTTGGCTGGCACGTCATGTCTGTAAGGATAAGAGACATTCGGTACTCGGTGCCATCTACTTACCCCGTAAAGAACCTGGAGTGACAGTCCATAATATTAATAGCTCTACATAGTATTTTATAATCTACTTACAGATGTGAATTATTAATAGAGGTCCGATTAATAAACTTAATATATAAGAACCATGTACGATTCTAACGGAAAAACGTGTTATATCAGTTCTACATAATAAGAATAAAAAACTTGCTCCACTTAAAAGAATTTTATTAAGCAAATATTATGACTGACAGTAGTATTTATTGTAACTGACACTTCCTCAAATATTTCAATAAGAATCGGTATTCAATCCACTTAATTGAAAACGAATGTACTGGCGTGTGGAGTACCTAACAAATCAATAACAATGTATTTAAATACATATTCATTTTCAACCCTATCATCTCCGTGTAAGAACATAAATGGAACAATCGTGTACTTGCAAGCACAAAAGGGGTTAGTTATTTGTTCCTGAAATGTATGGTTTGGTTATTGTTATAGTTGGTAGTGATACTGACGTTATATTTGAGTGGTTCAAATTTACTGGTTAAATTGCACTTGATAAAAACATCCGTTCGCCTGACGCTTTGAGCCATTATATGGCAATTGACGTACTGAATACACTAGGCTAGTTAACTAGGCAAGTTCTAGATATATAGATAAATGTACGTAGGACTAGACAATATTTAGAAGATATTAAGCGCCCCTATTTATATAAATATTTATCTGTACACACACACATACACATGTATACATTGAAAACGTAGAGTTTAGAAATAATTCATGTACCTACCTACCTACCTTGTAATTGGTTTTCATTACGTTAACTTACTGTAAGGAAAAAATGAATTAATATCAGCTGTGTCGCAAAAAATTTTTCTATCGTTTTTATTTCTTATAAACAGAAAACTTTAGAACAATCTTGTCTCAATTTAACCGAAGGTGTAATGTACAGATATATAAAAACTCCCACTCAGATAGCAACGCCGGCTAATTTTTTAACACCAAAGGATAAATCGCGTGAAGGATAAGATAAAACCATTAACAGAATGATAAAGAAACGACAATAAGCGGTATTGAGCAACGTTTCCCTTTTAGCTAAACACTTTTAATCCATCCAATCGCTATTTTTATAGGGCAGCGATAAAAATATCCTCGTAATAAGATGCTGCAGTAGCCCCACGATAAGATACTCGACACATGTTATAAATATATTATGTAGATTATGGGACATGTAATAAATTTGCTCCGAACATTATGATAACGGATTTGTTTCAGTATTTTGTAACATGAATGTTCCTGCGGGATATGTTAACACTGAAAATGCTTTTCAGGAAGTAGATTCCTACCGGTTCATATTCGATGTAGATATACATTATATGTCGGGTATCACATATTTGAGAATTTTTACTTTTTTAATTATAATTTTTAGTATGTTAATTTTTACCTGTTGTAGGTACTTGTGCCTTACTAAGAAAAATGTCGTTACTGTCGTTAATATATACTGTACTGAATGTTACTTAAAAAATTATGAATAGATAATTACAGCGCTTTTTTATTATAGCAGGCGCAGTTTCTTATGGACTAAGTCTAACTTTAACTTAACTGATATAAAAACTTAATAAGCAGCTTATATCTGTTGACATCTACATACATGTATGTATTTTTATAGGTATGTAGCTACGTTTATATTTTTTTTCTAACCACACACACCTATTCATACTGGCGTTCATATTGGCATTGCTGAATACATTACGAGGTATTGTGTATTATAGGTACGTACGAGTACATATGTTTAACTTGGTTGTAACCAAAACCGTATACAAAATAACTTTAAAAGCAAAAAGTTGTTTAAAAACACAGTTATGTTTCCCATTGTGCTTAATCAGTCATAATTTGTTTATCGCCACGTCGATAACGTGTGGAATTGTGGAATTGAACTTCATTAGTCTTATTCGGACCGAAATTGAATTTGGAATGGGCAGCAATATTGGAATTTTCGAGATGAATTATTATTGAAATTCGTACAACAATATTAAATAGTGATTATTGGAAATGCTTTTTCGAATATTTCATTTGTTCGTGGTTGTTTCTATCGCAAACAACGCGGATAAACCTACCATTAGATGATTACGATATTGAGTAATCATATTAATGACAAATTATTCCCCACCAAACTTCAACTCAAAAACAATTGTTATTAATCTAGCTAAATAGATTGAGGAATAAATTAAGCTAATGGTTGTCGTTTTAAAATAAAACATGTTATAAGTATGTCTGCGCAAGCGTACGTGCGGCGTTATCAATCACATAGAGTCCTTGTAGCTTTTGTTTATTTTCATATAATACTCTACTATAACAATCTCGTACCATCTCGGAGTTAAAATCTCGGACTGAAGTACAGTTCTCACGATGCACACACATATGCCATATGCGTTTAGTAACAAACGTTAACCAAAACAAACGTGGCCAAGGTTAAGTTTATGATTTATTGCCACTTGAACGTTGATGGGACGCAATTAACAAAAACCCATGCACTATTAACAATGAACTCCATTGAGTCAAACTGCTACTTGGAAAGTTTTAATTGTGAGTGTTTATTTAAAAAATATTAGAACGTTCGTCATTTTATGCGTACATTTGCGAAACTTTAGGATTTTTTTGACTAACCAACAATATAAGGACAACTAACTAAACTTCAAATTTTTTTTGTGTAGTAATAGATTTACAAGCGACTTTCCAACTCACCTGTTAGTGAGTAGTTTTCGTTTAAACAATGTACTAAGTTTAATGCAACGTACATAAATTGATTCAAATCGTTTCTATGTTACAAGATGTAACACTTGACACAGTTGTTACCCTATCGTGTGTGTGTGTTGTGATCTTTATTATCACCCAGTACTAGATAAAAAGCTATGATGTTGCAAATATAATATGATGCCTATTAAAAACCTTTTACGTAAATAAAAAACGAAGCTGCACGCAGCTTTTTAAAGAGTCATAAATAATTCAATAAACTCTCTGCCTTTTTTATTTGTCTGCAGTCTATCGAAAAAAAGTTTTTGTGACAACATTAACTTCGTTAGTTATGTGGCGTCACTCAAGACATAATACGACTGTTGACTTTTTACTTTCGAGGAGTGGTTTAGAGATAAGTTTAGCAAATGCACTAAGCGCTGGGTTTCATGATGTTTATTTTTCACACACCGCTGGCTACGTCAACATAGTTTATTAACATTGTAGATTGTATGCCGCGCTGGTTAATATTATTTCTCGTATGTATACCATATGGAGTACCCAATGTTTACGTTTGGAAATTCCAGGGAGAAAAAAGTTATGATTCGTTTTGGATGGATGTGAGATGTTTACCGTCGTATGTACAAACAACAAACATATAAATGCTTTGTATCGAAGCCAGAAAAGTATATAGACGCCACCAAACCTACGCGCGAGTCGAGATCACACGCAGCGGTTTCTCGAGCGTGGATGTTATTGTAAAAATAAATGAAAACACACTTTCTGAATTATGTTTGTTTTGACGAAGGCTACCATATTTACGGCGCGACGGAGCGGCAAGTGTCGACGTGTATTAGACCCACACAAAGAGCGATTGATTGTTGGGGTCTTGTAAAATATGAACGGTGCTCCAATTCTGGAATTGATTAATTGTCGGTTGTGACGCCGAGATGTGTTTCAAAGATCCAATTTAAGAAACCGCCCGAGTGCTTGTTGGTCGACGGTGGAGCTAGTTTTTAATTGCGACAAACATTAATCGTCCAGTGACATTGATTTAGATGTACATATTAGCCAGCGAGTCGTTAGTTTCGTGGACAATAGGTACTTGCGTAATGTTTCAATTTAAACAAGAGGCGTCGTTTTAAGTCAATTTATAAACAAGCTGACAATACCGCAATGGTACTGGATTTTTTTATATTATTTCGGTTATGATTCAAAATTAGAACATAATAAAAAGACCATAAAAAATTGTGTAGGCTATCAACAACAGAAATAAAGCTGTATCTACTAACACGTCTGTGATGGCAGGATTAGGTTGGTTTTAACGCAGTTTTCATTTGTCGGCGTTAGTGCGTGTACGGTTAAATATTGCGCAAGTTTTTGCCAATGTTTCCGACAAAGCGAACTCCTCAATGGTATATTTTTGTTCGTGCGGTCTCAACTGACAGATCACGAGATGTATTGGGCTCGGGTAGAGGATTATTTTTGCCCATTTCACGAAGTTCGCATGCAACTATTGTTCACAACGGAAGCGGCGTCACAAAGCAGCTGAGCGGTTATTGTCCGGAGCTTTTTGGATCCCGGGAACGATCGGGTATAGGTAACTTAATACTTTGACAAATTAATAGCTATCTTAGCCATAGCCATTGTAGAATGACAAGAAAAAAAAATGTAATTTTCGATTTAATGAACCATTGACCGATCAAATTTTTAACACGATGACACTATTTTAAAACATACGTCCATTGTAAGGTACATAAGTAAAAAGACTGATACTAGTAGCGATGTTAACATTCCAGGTTTATCGAGTCAATAAAGGATACTGTTTGCATAATACGAACTGCGGGCAATAAATACGACCAAGAACGGTTTACCGACTGGCACACCTGTGTCGTGTTATTGTCATATTTAACACCCAGTAATATTGTTCTCTTTTTAACGGCATAATTAACTGTCAGATGATATTTTGATTTATCGCTGTGTACATATTTTCGCATTTTGTACAAATCTAGACTACGTTTCTTTTGCGAAAACTTGCATGCGGTATAGGGCAAGATAGGTAAAGATAGATAAAGATAGGATAAATATTAGAGTTACTTGATTAAGATGCATAAAAAAATCAAAGGATATATAAAATTTAATAATGAACAGTCTAAAATGCAACATCAACAGCTTGATACGTACATGACCTAGAGTTTTGTCGGCACACAAACCCTAATAAAGCATGAAGATTCCCTGTTTCCATTCGCTTCTTCACGCGACAAATAACTTTAATGTTTCATGAAAGGAAAACAATTACAACTGGTTTGGTAAGCAACGATTATTAAATAATTCTATGTTCGCAAACTCATTATAATGGGCGAGTCGCGTGACGTTATGCTCAGCGTTTGACGACTCGAGCCAGAGTGGGCATGACCCGTATACGCTATTCAAACAAATTGCCGGAACAGTATTGTTAATCGTAAATTCTTGCATTGTCTTGCTTTTGTCTGCTAATCTGTGGCATCACGGCCCCGGCGTAGACATTCCAATTCTAAAATGATTTTCTCTATTCAAGCAACACGCATTGAAATCGTAAAAGCATTGTCCAGTAACATAAATGCTCTGATATTAGCTATGCATATATATAATTCATTACTGCTTACTAACACATGGACAGACTAACACCAGATAAATAACAGAATGTAGGTACTAGGTACAATAAAGACGCAGTAAGTACATAGGTAAATAATATATACATACCTACTGTGTTTCTAATCATTTTATTATATGATAACAATCTACCATCGAATGATAACATAACTTTACATTTCAATACCCACGCTCTTACCAGACGCAACGAGTGGGTAGGAATAAAATAATATTGTCACAGTAGAAGTATTATCATAATTTCCTTGCCGTATATATTAATAAAGCTTCTTACTTTTTCACAGATAGGAATCACAAATACGGATACTCTTGAGAAGCAAATTGACCTCCATACATAACAAAAACCCTTGAGGGGGAGACATACCTAAGTAGTGGAATATTGAATAGCGGTTTCTACTATAGTATTTAGTGACTAACAATAATTGGCTTTAACCTTCCTTTAGGCTACTTGAGTAAATAAAGAAAGGCGAAAGATTTATGCGTTGTGAACGGAAGCCAAAGTCTGGCCTGAAGTTGAGATTTCTAACTGGAAAATCCTCGTATTGGTTCGCAGTTTGGACTTGTGCCCTGTGTATGGCAAGAATTACGCCTCTTCAGTAATGGGACGTACACGTGGCTAGTAATGAAAGGTGGACGTGTACAGTCCTCTGCCTACCTCTTCGGGGATTACTGGCGCGATGAAATAAAAACTAATCAATATACATTCAAATTTGTTTCATAAAATATTTTCCCTACACCCATTTAATACTACTCGACATTAATAAACTAAAGCTACGTATTTGATAAACACGATGTCAAAAGGGATAAAAAGCACGCAGTACGACATTTTGCAATTCACCCTCTCGTCCAACATAAAATGAATATAGTGTTTATAAATAACGACAGCAATCTTTGAAGTTAGAAATAGAGATGTCAAAATGGCGAGCGAACAGCAAAAGTTTATTTAACGTTACGATCTGCGGCGCCCGATCAAAAGTTTCACACAATTGTGTAACATCGATAAAATATTTATTTACGATGCAGTTTCAAAGAAAAATGTACCGTAAACAAAGTTTTGATGCAGGAGACAGACGAAAATTTCCAGCGAGCGTGTCTTGTTCGGTGCGTTGACAGAAATTTATAGACACTAAATACAATTTAATGGAGATGTTATGTTGACTTTATAATGAACGAATAAAAAATATCATCAATCTAGTTTTGGATTTTTGTAACATTCACTTCTGACAACGAAATCTATTGTAAACGTTCGTAGATGAAACAGAACATTTATTTATAGTAGATACAACCGAACAGAGAAGTCTATTCCATTTTGCAGACAACTTCATGAATAACATTTAACGCGACAACTGTACCAACAGCAGCTAATTATAAAGCTACATTTTGAAACAAAAGTTCCTTCATTCACAGTCACTTAATAATTAATTAATAGTCATTTCACACGATGATACAAAGAGTCTAACACGAGATTACAATGTATATCTCTGTGACAAACTCCAACTAACTCGGTTCAAATGATGATGGAGATAGCAGCGATGACCTTTGGGTGGGATTATCTTAATTCTCGCCCACTACAACGTGTCTAAGACGCGAACAAGCTTGTTTGTTTTTAATGTTTCACTATTGATATTTATAGGGATAATAAATTTTCTGTTACTGCCATTGTGTCTACCGTTATCTTAAATCCTCGCCTTACATAGAGGATGCAAAAATGTATTCGAGTTTTTATGTACCTACAGTTATTGTTTGACAGATGAGCAATTTTTTAAAAGGATCTGACAAAAGATGCCTTAAAACGCATTTTCGTGCTTCGGAAAATTTGTAATATGGTACCATAGTGCCAATGTACATAACACCACATAGTACCACATTACTATCGTATAAAAAAGCTTTAATATGGTGGTGATGGAAATGCATTTAATGTGAAACACACAATAACCATGTGTCGTACAATCTCCTTTATTTGCCAAACGTAATAAATATATTCTCTATGTTATATCAATTAAGTGAGAAACTGGCACAAACTTAAAATCCTTTAAAATCTTGTATTTCAGTTCTAGAAATCTTGAAATGTCAAGAACTCGTAAGAAATAAAGTAGTATTTCTATAACATTCCCGCAACAGTGAGAAATTTGAGCGAAACGCGAAACAATTTAAAAATCACAATGTTAAGAAATTTAAGACCCATTGTAAGTTATTTTATTTTTCTTACTGAGGAACAGTCTACATGCCTTGCGTTTTATCCTTGAGAGAAATGTTAGTGATAAAGGCATGGATTATTAGCTACTTTTCGGTACATATTTCACAAGCGTCTTATGTATTGAAAATATCATCATCATTATTATCAGGCTGCTTAAGTCCACTACTGGAAAAGGGCCTCCCCTGAAGGATTTTTACCCATAATCTCCATGTAGGCATGCAGGTTAGGGATCGCAAAGCACGAGCAATTTTACCTAGACAGGCAATCCTATACCGCAATCAGCCTTAACCGGGTTTAGTCGCCTCTTACGACATTCTGGTATGCCGGCACGGGCTCGGAGAATGTAATTTTTCTCCACCCCAATTAAGGTATTAAAGATATCGCGCCAATTAATCAATAATAATAATTTTTTGAAGAGACTATGTTATTATAAAACAGTGAATGAAGAACGCTTCACTTGCGTACTTGGGTAAATTTGGATAGTTACATAAAATCTCTAGGGAAGTATTATAAAAACCACTTATGAATTTAAAGTTGTACATATGTAAATGCTACAAAATTATTCTACAGCAATCATAAATTATAACTCGTCGGCATATTAAATTTTATAACAATATTGTTACAGCTGTTCGGAGAAATGTTATAAGCCGGTGCTTACGAGTAGGTAGTATTTATTTAATATGGTATAGAAATTATGTAAAACTTTTATAAATGTACCTAGCAATTGTTTACTCAGAGCATTAGTTAGAGGCTCATTGTCTGATGTAAGTTGTGTTCTTATTTTTCTTGAGCGCACTGCAATCAGTATGTATGTATGTACACACTACACGCGACACCATATTCCGAGAGCCACAGCTGCGCATGTAAATCTTAGGGACCCGACTATAAAACTCTGAATAATTTCACTCGCCTGTAGGCGACGTGTCAAAATTTCCACATCATTAAACGTTCCTTTAACGCGAAGCCAAAAATTACCAACAATCATAGTTACGCCGCAAGCGATTGTTAGTTTTTATGTATATTACGTGTATACTCTCGATAAAGCCATTGATTTAAGGGAATATTGTACCTTAATATCGGATTATTACAACGGAAATTATTATTTTTTGTACTTATTTATAGTGACGTAAAGTAAGCGTTATGCCATTCTTACGACTGTTACCATTGTAACACAAATCGTGTTGTTTTTCTAGGAATTGTTGCGTCCATAATGCGGAATAGAAACTGTCTGAAATCTCTCTAAATTAGTGTCATGATTTCTCTAAATGAATGTCACATATGAACGACCAAAAATTAAACATAATAAAAAGTAACATATCCGAAACAGTTTTTTAAATAAATCCAAATTTATTAAGATCACTAAACGTTCTGTCATTGCTACTGCAAAGGAGTACATTTCCGCGAAAGCCCCGCCTTTGATCTGCTGGAATTTCTCGAGTTGGCGGTTGATTCATCGCAGACGTTTATTTTGGTCGACGTCGTCTGCAAGTCGTGATGTGAGGTTGTTTAAGGCTCATTTTACCTCATCGGCGATTAGAAAAGCGAGCGATGGTTTTCTAACTGAAAGAAACTCGACTACAATATAATAAATATACATAGGTACCTAATTAGATAAACCGTAGATACGACCAACAACGATAACAAAAAGATTTATAATAAATTTTTATAAATGAGTTTTCAGTGAACGTTGTTTATGCACTGAGTTTCGTAAATTTCTGAACTGATGAAAGAAACCATATAGCCATGGACATGATGAAATCGTTTCTACTTGTGCCGGTGAGACAACACCCGTGCGTTGCGAGCATGGCGAAAGCGAGACCACGTTTGCTGGGCAGCCGCGAGCGTGCCGTTAACCGCAGCGATTAAACAGCTACATCGACGTTGCACAATGTTTGGCCACATGTTTCTCCTATCCCACCACGCGCGCTATCAAAATATTGACCCTCTTATCCGCAACGGGCTGCATTGTGGTACTTTAATACTTACAAGTGTGAGCACCTTTTTATTTGCTTACCCCATTAGCCGGCACTTAATAGAGTAAGCATGCGCCATTAAAAAAATATTTGTTTAAGTGGCGGCGATGCAGCAAGCACATCGAAAGTCAACAAGGAATTTCATCTTATCAAACTCTCATTACAGCGCTGGCTAGTTATTTTTTGCTTAAGCGGCCCCAAATCGCCTCGTTAACGTCATTTATTTAGGTCCGCTTTTTGTCAAAAGGGACAAGTTTAAGCATAAAGGGTGGGCATGTAACAATTAAGAAGCCGTTAGGGTTAAAAAATGTCACCCTTTCGAGAGTCCGTTGCGGGTGCAGTGTCCAAAAAAGTGGCCGCTTTTTATCACCTGAGTTGGAAGTTACAAAATGTTTATCGCCACTCAACGACATGTTGATTTATGCTTCCACCCCGTCGAGGACCAGGGCTCGAGTAAAATTAATTATATTGTTTAATTGGTCATTTATTTTAGACGATAACGTCGCTCCTAACGCACTGTTTAATCTCCTGAAGTGGTCCTCAGATAAGCCTTGATTGTTTTATAATCCCAAAAAATACCCTCTACATTTTGGTTTAGGTATATAAAGAAGCGTACGCATTCTATACGAAAAACATGGAGATAAATTTAGGCATCATCTGTTGATCTAACTTCAGATTTATTACACATAATTGCTGAGGAGAACACTATCTCATGTATTATGGATTACGTTGGAGAAATATGATGTGCTTTAAGGCCTTTAAGACAAAAGGTACAAGAGTTCGAAAAGGTGGCTAATGATCGGCTTACACTTTTTGAAGCCCACCCGAGACGTAGAAATTAAAGGCTTATCTTAAATTATGCTTAATTGGAGGGTCTAAAAGTACAGATTGAATTTCGAAGGCTTTGATTGATGGCCTAACGTCAGTGTACCGTTTCTGATAAAGGTTTCTATAAAAAATCCTATACTTTATTGGAGAATTTACTGAGATATTTTCCCGTTGTAATCCTCACTGGTCTTGTTTTTAATTTCGTAAATATAAATGTTTAATCATTGAAAATTTTAACGCAATTATATTTTTATTGGAATAGGTATCAAATAACTTGTTTAAATATTGGTAAGAATTTGGATTTCTATATTTTGTTAGAAAATAAAATGATTTCATGAATTTCATCTGAACGGATATTTTTCTGGAAAACGCTTACCTGCCACTTAAACTTTGAACACTATTTCAATGGCTGTGATGTATATCTAAAGTAAGTTACTATACCTAATATTGTTAGTGGCAACTATAGGATTTAGATAATACCTATAGATAGATAGATAGTTTGTATGGAATAAGAAAATAAGTGAATATTTGCAGAAATAACGTTATGCAATGTGCAAAGGGAAATAGTACTATCCCACGTTTTACCAGTTACATTATACATTTAACTGTGGAACGGTAGGTGAGCCTATTGCAATAGACCGGGCACAAATCCATACCTACTCTGACTATCTAATAGGAGTTTCAAGTAAAAAAAACATAGTACCTCTCCTATTCGACTAATGAAGCAGTCCAAAATTTATTTCACATTGAAACTGATTTATTTTTGTTTTTCTAATTACTTACCACCATAAAGTATTCATATTATCTTCTCTATAGTAAATTAATTTCTTAAAAAATATACTAAAACACAATGAAATATAAAAACTACACATATTGCGACATAAATACCATAACCCATTTGAGACTGTCACCTTCGTTTCGAGAGAAAAAACGATTGTGGCACACAATGAAACGTTCTAAATTTAAAACTTCGATTTCACAACGAACGCTTTATGAATTCAGTTTTTGTGATTCCATTACGTTATTTATGGCGTTTGTAATAGATATCTTAATATTTATGGTTACAACTAATTACAAAATCATTTGCATTCGAGTATTTGTTTTCCCGTTGTACGCGATTATGTCGATGGCCGAGGGCTGGAGATCTAGTGACAGAGTTCCCAACGAGATTTGATACTTTATTTTTAATTATTTCACAGTTATATAATAGTATATTACCAGAAAAACATCAAAGTCAAATTAGGTAAACTTGATATTAGTACATACATGGTATGTATCTCCATGCCAAGTCGCTTACGGGGCAGGCAAACTTGATATTAGTATTTTTTATAATAGATTTGTTAAAGAAATATAAAACACATCTTACTGCCAACTGGCACTCATGAAAAACGCCCAATCTTAAATATGAACAAAGACTTGCATATTATTAGTCAGAAATACTTTGAAAACTCCCAACCTTTTAAAACATTAGGCTAAGCTAGTCTTTTTTATTTAGGTACCCAAAATGTTAAGTATTATTTATATCGAAACAACATAATATTTATAAGTCCAGTGTGGTTTTTAGTTTCCATATAGTACCTACCTCCTAATATTAAGAAAATCTAATACTAAAATGTTATTACTATACAAATGCGCATCATACAATCTTCACCTTTACAATATAGTATATAACATAGAATTAATTAATTGCAACCATTTTAGTAATAAACGTAACATCACGCCTGTAATCCCCGAAGGGATGGGCAGAGCAGTGTAGTACACTCCCACGTTTCACCAGTTACGTTTAAGTCGTATGGAATAAGTGGTAAGCCTATAAAATGACAAGTAAAAAATCCAGCCATAGTTACCAGGTCAAGATGTAATTCATTATGCTTGTCATAATGCGGCACGGTACAATTGCACAAAATAATACATATGTATGTATACACATACACCAATGTATGTATTTCAGTGGGACGTTGAAACGAACAGAATCAATTTATTGGTACCTACTTTACTTGCCTTCAATTTTGTATGTGAGATATAATTTATTTCAGTGGCCATTTTAATTATCCGTGTGAATTATTCAAATTTCTTTTATATAAAACATAGAAGCGTAGCGCGTTCAGTTCAATAAATTTTATTTTCAATTTCCCATTATGATTCAATTTAGATCTTCAAATATTTCAGTAATTATAACAAATTCATTGATGTATAACCTTATAGGTTTCAAATGTGTCAACCATTTTTGCGGTTAAGCGGCAATGCTTTTTTTTTGTTTAGGTTTTTTTTTATATAAATATACAAGTATCTATAGCTAATAATTATACATAATTTGTGTACGATTTAATCAAAATCATTTTCTTTTTACTTTATATTGTTCCAGCCTTAGACTACTTAAGTTTTGTATTAAAATTTTCATTCTTAATTGAATTGTTTAACTACCAAATAAAATATGTATAAATATAGATGTTAAGACAACTTATGATTCAATAAAAGGTTGGTAGACTACAAACGTATGTACATTAATTGTGTGCGTACATGAGTCAGCCATTTAGTAAAGAAACATCAACAACACGTCTCATTCGTTCAAATTTTCTCGACCTCAGAACAAATAAAGTCCGATCGCTCTCGTGTTAATTTACTGCTATCACGCTAAGTTTATTAGCCGCATCGCTACATACATTAACTAAACAAACGGGCCAAGCAAACGCAGAAAATTAGGTACGTTCCGGGCTTCGTATGAAAGCCGCCACATTTAAGACCCTGGAATCTATGCACAATGGCGTATTGTTTCCAAAACCCCGCGCACAATGGGGCAGTGTTCGCCCATTTCTCTCTTAATTCCCACTAAATCCTCGAAATGAAGAGCAGTCTGAGTGGCAATCCGTGAATTTTAATAACAAACGCTACTAAGGAGACTGTATCGTTATAATTGGTTCAACAAAAACGATGCACCGCAGACCCCGAAACAAGGAGCTCTTTAAATGCAGAAGATCACAAAAACTCTGTTCAAGTTTTTCATTTTCAAATTCTGTTTAAAGTCTACATTAATATTGTTTTACACAATTATTGTTTAACAGTGTCAATATTATTTTTTCTAGCCTGAACTATCTTTCGAAAATTATGCGCGTTGTTGAAATTTGATATTTATTTATTTATCCTTTATTGTTCGCAACAAAAGGCGGACTTAATGGCAGTTGGCATTTTCAACCAGTCTACCCAGAATCATTTGCTGTAATGGTGATAGAAATATTCTAATTAAACCAACACATCTTACAGTTTTCGAAAATGTTCTTTGAGGCCTGCGGAGTCTGCCAACACACACGCTAGGTGGACAATGAACTTATTTCTTCTCATTCTATGAGGTGATCCGTGTCCAGTAGTAGAACGTAAACAGTGTTGATATGGTAATAACAATGTAAGTATTTACCGTAGACGTAAACAAAACACACTAAAAATCAAACCGATCACAATTCTTTCATATAACTTGCAAATAAAGACAAATTGCAAATTTAAAACACATTTACATTAATCTAAAACAAACGAGCTTTAAATCGAATGAAAGAACAATATGTCACCATTAAGATTATAACATCAGCTAATCCAGCGAATCGCAGAGCAATCGAAACGGTTACCAGTAAATTCTGGAAACGTCAATGGAACAAAATAGAGTTGGGCATCGGATGTGGGTGGGAATGAGACAGTTAATTCTAATTATGGCCGTATTGTGAGGCGAAATTTTATTGCTATCTCATTGGCGCGCTCATTACGCCGCAGAACGTAATTGTGCTCTATTGTCCGCCGGACGCCATTTTTCTGCAAACCGTGTGAATCTGGGACAGCGAGGGGACACGCGTAATTCGCCTGAACTTAACGTTTTATTATAAAAAAAGCCAACAGAACAAAAAAGTGAAACTGCCATTGTTTTAGTTCTGCACATCTTTCGAATAAATGTACGAATTATGTATAATATTTTTTATCATGAGAAATGTTTATTACGAAAATGATAATTTTTTATAATTTATTTATAGGAATTGAAGCTTAGCAACAAGAATGGAGTAATATATTAAATAGTTGAACAAACTACAGCGGAACCCGTACGCCATAACTTGAGGCTTGTTAATACAATGCGAAACAATATGTATTAACGGAATTGTTTAATGAACTGTAAAGTATTATTAGCAACTCTCTACAAATTGAAAATGTTCGTACTTAATTATCGAAAGAACTACATAACAGAAGTAGGAAAGTTTTAATTTATAACCCACTGCTTGTAACACATGAACACGGTGTTTTATTAATGTGTAGAGCACAACTACTCTATCAATGTGCTAATCGTGTTATCGAAAACGTTAATTTTACGATAAACTCATTAGTGAACGAAAACGAACGAAAAATTCAGTTTAACGATCAATTTTAAATATATATTACAATTATTTGGATAAATCCTGAACCAATACAAAAGTCATGGCAATAATAATAATATAATTTTGCAATATTCGTAATATGTTAGTAATGAATATTAAAATGTTTGTGAACAGCCGTAAAAGTAGAATATTCAGATTTAGAACAAGAAAATTTCTTTGCAATGTCAAATTATATAGAAATGATAATAATCAAGACCTATAATATTGTAGGCATTTGAAAAGGTTAAATCCTCTCGAGCAGTCCAGTCAGGTGCAACCAAACATACTATTTCCGTGACTATAAAGTGGCAACCGTTCATCATTTATTAGCCCTTCATGACCGAATTTAATTACGAAACACACAAAGTATTACAGTGTTGCTGATTTAGTTACCTACATCATGTCAAAATATGGACATATTATGTATATAGTTTCTGTCGACATTATTATTATTATTGAAATCTAGCGTCACAATTATTCAAGATTTATGGTTACATGCAGACACATGTCAAAACTACACGTGGAATACTCAAATAAATGGAAATCGTATACTGAATGAAAAGTGGATTAAGAGACACGGAATTTTTAATCCTGGTACGAACAACAGTACTATCAACAATGTGGCTGGTTTAAAAACACGTGGCTCGGTAGTTTCGCTAAAAGGATAGCAGTGTAAATGTGGATATTGTAGGTTTATTTTCGTACCCACGTTAGCGTTTCAGACAACCACTGATGGACTCTAAAGTTTCATCGCGGCCTGTCGGAGCGATTAGCGCCCTGACAGCTAATTTATATACTCAACTTACTGTTCTATTCCCGGCTGGGCCAACCCATAGATATGAGCGGTATAGACGCGACAATAGATTTAATGCGTACTTTACATTATCTTTACTGCTTCATTATTTCGCTTTGAAAGTTTACGAACAATAAAATGTATTTTATTTTATGACCAATGAATCTTATAGTATCGTCTTTTAAAATTGCTTAATGATAGACATTTGAAATTTAATTCTAAAAATTTTACTTTTTAAAAAAGATACAAATATAAAACGTTTATATTTTCGAAATTGGAACAGAAAACAAATATCGTAATTGTGTAGCACGAGTATGTACCACACGTAATGCTTTTTCAAGTTTTATGCTAATGTGATAAAAATGGATTTAGATACGCTTTTAATTAAGAAGAGAAATTAATGACCAAAACACAAGATATCCTGAGATACAGACAGTTACATATATACACGTTTGTATGTATGTACAAACCATTGCGTATTTCGCAACAAACAACGTCATTATCCGCGCCCGGCAGCTGGTAACGCTCACACCTCATTGAGCTTTCCATGACATTGAATACGCCATAAAATACGTCAAGTTTTCAATAACGTTAGTGCAGATGCTCTCCTTATTATAATTTCAGATAATTCTACTGAAATAGCATAATATAAACTTACATAAACTGTCCTCGTATTCGAAATGTAATTAGAAATTTAAAGTGACGAATAAGCAATAACAAAATGATATTTTGATTATAACATTTTAAAAAACAGTTTCCAAATTGATTGATAATGATAATTTTTAAATTTATTACTTGATTTGAAAACAGTTTTTTAATTAGTCGATATGAAAAATAATATATATTTCGCATTCGTATGACATTAGCGTCAAGTTAATTAATAATTATATCGGATACCAGCAATTTTTAAATACTTACAGTTAATTAAAAAAAACAGTGCTGTCTATGAGATTATATTGTGCTTGACGATTGTCCCAACAACAACGGACTGAAAAACTACATGAAACCCTTCGTCTCTAAATCTGGTAACATCGGAATGTACTCTCTTGACGAATAATTTGAGTACAAATTGGTACAATGATTTACTTTATAATGGAGCTATTAAGACCGTGAATGTTCGACGAGTTACAGCAGAAAGCAATTTACATTGAACTTGGTATTTGTCTGCGTTAGATTTAGCTACTATATTTTGAGGAAACTTCGTTAAGACTCAGTTATTGTGCATTATCAACATCATAAACTATTTCGCTTTTCTGCTGGAAACAGGTCCTCACGGGATTAAGGCAATAGACTACCATGGTGAACATGAAAGGATATGCAGGCTCCGAATACCCTTAAGTCTTTTCATACTCCGTTCTCAGACCTGCTAAGTTTCTTACTATATTTTTCAACATCATTCAGGACAGGGACATATAATCTTAAAACCACCAATTACTATGTAGTGTCAGTAATGTGTATTATGAAATAAAACCTACGACTTACGCGTTGGAAAACTGATACCAATGTAAAACGACTATGCTTTACCTCCTATTTATGTATGTAGGTAGGTATATGAAAGTGTTATTAACATTTTAATTTATTTATCTATTGTTAATACTATTTTATAAAAAGTATTATTATTTCAAGTACATATTTAATATCCACGAACATCAGCGATATTCGTAATATATACCTAATAAATATTTCCAATTACTGATCTACCGATTACCAAAACCACCGAGCGAACGTACCTACTATGAAAATATACCTCCTAAAAGCACATACTGTAACACAAAACGAGCAAAACGCTTGAAGAGACACGAAAGCGAACTCGTGTATATCTGTTAATATATCACTTATCATCCTAAGAGCGGCGTACATTTACGAAAATCGTTACAACGCACGAGTAAACCGTATCCGTAAAAGCACGTCTGTGCATAGCACGTCCATAAATTACGAAGCGACGACGCACTAAAATAGCGTCACACCCCAACACCATGGGAACGATGGACCACCGCGACCCCAGACACAAATCTGTCGTTTGAGCTCAAATCTAAAATACATATATCGCGAGAGACATCCGAACAACGGTTAGAAACGGCCGTTCAATAATCCATTTATAACGCTTCAATTTTTTTTTTTAATAAATGATAAATGGATTAGTCACGCGATGAATTAAATACGTGAATCAATATGAGGCCCAAAGAAGTAACGGGGCTGCAGTCGAAAGATCGTTAATTTTTTCCCGTTATCCTAAACAACAATGGAATACACCACAGTAGCTACTTAGATGCGCGCACCCTTTGTTTTTCATTTCATTAATTATTTTAAAGGATGAAATAATTGAGCTCAAATATGATGCCGCGATTATGGTGGAATATTTTAAGCGGCATACGCAATATCCGGTAAACAATGTTGGCAATAAATTTATGCTGCTCCGACCAGATCAGATCACTTCGTCAAGATCAAATCTGGGTAGTATTCTTTATTCTTCTAGAGTAGTCTAGACTAAAGCCTTATGCAATTGTAATAATCTCCGTCATGATTGATGTAACTTACATTAAAACAAAATAATTGTTAGATACTGTTACTGTTAAAAAGGAAGTAGCGCAATATATGTTTATATATATTATAATTAGCTATAACATGTTAAACATCGTATAAACAATCTCTTGACAGACAATGCAAAGAACCAATTAATAATGTAAGTATATTACAACTAAGGGTCTTACGCACTTATTTAGATATTTTACTGGTTATTCCTTATAAATAATAATATAAAGCGTAAATCCACTAAAGCAATAAGAGTTTGAGTTATAGAGTCCTGGTGTTCGCAGTTATTGGGCCTATCGGTCATCAGTCATTTTCCGATTTGGTAGTCTTCAAAGGCGTAATCAAGCGCGAACACGGGCATTACACTTTCATAGCACCAGCACGTCATCAATCAGAGTACATTCGCAGTTAGCTGATAATGTATCGGCAACATCCAACATTTAATTGTTGATGGATCGGTATGGACCCCAACGGATGTTTTCATGGGATTGGAGACAATTTCTGCGACCGCATTAAGTGTGTATGGCAAGCCTTAGGACTCTTTGGAAAAGAGGTCGAATACACAGTTGTCATTGTCAGTAGTAGAGACAAAGTAATAGCATAATATTATATAGGATAGTAAGGAAAATATATGAATTATTTTTAAGAAACAGTAATTTCTCCAACCCTTACACATGATTCAGATCTCATTGAAATTTTATCTTTTTATTTGTTCGCTCATCGCGTTCAAAATGGGGATTTCTTTTTATTTCGATTATTACTGGGGTTTAAACCTAGGACAAGTTTTAGGGTTACATAATCTTCGACTTTAGTAAGAAAAGATCCAAACAATTCCACACAGAATTATTCGAAATTAAACGGACTTAGAACAAAATGATTGTGTTGATACTCAATGTCTATGATGCCGTATTCAATATATAAAACACGTTTTACTTAGAATAAAGATCTTCTTTCCACGAAAGCGAGAACAGTTTATCGCCTACTTAGATATGTAATGGCGTATCTGGAAGACATATCTAATACTGTTATTTATATAAACTTCAGTGAAAGCTGACGCACGTGTTTGTCATGTCAGCACGTACGTACGTACATATTTGTATATTTATATCAGCATCAATTTACATGTTTTAAATGATTATTATTATTTTCATTGACTACACTTCCAATGTACAAAAAACCGCAATATGCCAGTAGACATTTTTAACTCATTACATTAAAAAAACTTCATAAACATAATAATAGACGTCAACCGCAACCGATTATTTAACGTCCTAAATCCACGAATGACGTAAAATTCGTTCCATCCGGGCATATGTATATGTATGTATATTGGATACGGATTTATTATTTCGTCCTCGCTTACCCTCTTTTAGGCTTGGAAGTGATACGTAAAATGACGGAAGGTACGAAGGGCGGTAATGGGGGAAAATTGTACTTTATTCGATTTTGATAGACTTGATGATGGATTTAGGTCCCGCTGTCACTCACAGTTTTTGTCGCCTTTCAAATTATTTCGAGAGCATTTTGATAACTGAAGCGTTTCGCTATGTCGATAATATCATGAAACCTTTTATTTAACATTCGTTTCACCTTGTTTTTTATGTTATTTTATTATAAGAACGTAATAATACACATCTAAGCGATAGCTTTTGGGCGTTTAATGCTATCCGTAAATAAGAAATGAGTCGTTCAGTGATTATAAATAACAACAAAAAACTAAAAAATCTCACACGTCCCAACGTAATAAAAAATGAAATTTTATGATATTTATTGTAAGTGTTATCTTATCTGAAGAACTGCCATGCAACTACTGAAGTTGCTGTCAAATATTATAAAAAGATAAGCTTTAAAACGAACATACAAGACGAAACTGCCGCTTCCATCGTGTTATGAATTCTCGACGGCAATAAAGATGATTTTAATTAGTCTCGAGTTTTATTGTTTCACTTGTAAGTGTTCACGCGAGCAATTTGTATCACTTGGCTGAGAAACGATTGAGTTAAGGCTGTGTAATTTAATTTATAGTCACGTGTTGGCTTTCTTTATCCGTATCAGCGAGTTTTGGAAGCGAACGCCCACATCACCAATTACCTATTCGATAAGGGTGTTATTTATGAAGCCGCTCTTTCGTTCGGGTTGCGCGGAGAATTAAAATTCATTGTTTCTTATCCTGGAAACGAAAGATATGCCGAGGTCACTGGATATCTTTACTTTATCGGTAACAAGGATAGGCTTTTAAAGCGAAGGGGCGCCCGATAGCGCACTCCGAGCTGTAATTACGTGCTCTCCTCGAATTGGTAATGCTGCGCCACTCGTCCCACTGATCTATTTGATTTAAAGTTAACTTTTAGGTGAAGTATCGGATTTCTGAAAGTTGGACTGAAATTGGACCATCGTAGAGGATTTGATGGCAGATAAGAGGTCAATTTTATAACTTTCAAGTGGTAATAAAACGGCGATAAACGTCGTTTGATCTAGTCTGATAGAGTGTTAAAAGAAACGTTAATACGTGACATACTTTTACGACTAATAACGTCATTATTTGGAGTCATTAAATGTTGTACGTAAATGACGCTGAATTCTATTTAGCATTTTGCAGTTACCGCACATAATTTCTTCATTCGACAGTTGCATGAATTTACCGGGTCTATTGTTTAAAGTCTGCATACGCCATATTTTGTTGAAACCATTTCGAATGCAAATGCGAACGAAACTGCATACAACAAACAAAAACTGTTTCGACGACATGTGCGGTTTCATACATTAATATGTATGTGAAAGCGACGGATACATAAAACTTTTTTGTTTCCCGTACTTTTCGCGAGGAGATCCTTAGGCACGACCTAAGTGGGGCATGTCTCGGTGTAAATATGCGCATAATTGTATAGTATTGTATGTTAAACACGAGTCCACAAATAGTACTTGTACTGGGATGGGATGTATCCGTTTGTAACCGATGACCTTTGCCGGCGCCGCGTGTGACAGGATCTGAAGCATTAGTCACAGTTCAACTTGGACGCAGAGACGACACCATTCCTTCACTTGACAATCTATTCATTTTTTTCTTCAGCTACGTGTCCCAACTAAAACGCTCCTTTATTTGATTGTTACGTTTCGTGTTGACTTTACGATTTTTCTTTTACAAAAAAATGTGCAGTGTTATGCCGTGACAATGTCAATCACGTTAATTTATTGCAGAATTTAAACATACGGGCATTTAAAGCGTGTTACCATTATGTTTGGAGCTTTGATCATTAGTCTAGACTGGTATTACTAGATACCTATACCTATAATGATACCCTTTGTCTGCAGAAGTCATTATAATGCAGTTGTGAGAAATACTCTTAATAGTATCGAGATGTTTGAGAATCTAACACAGCGAACTCAAGCAAATAAGGTTAATTATTCCGTAGACCTGCTGATCAATTGATATATTTAGCATTAGCAATCCTTTTACAATTTATATAGACTGCGGAAAGGCAGTCACGCGGAGCATTTGCGATCTTGTCTCTAGAAATCCTTTATCTAGGGATTAGGTGCTATGAAGCGGAAAATCGCTAACTTGCTCGTTGACTTCACTGAAACCAAGTTTCTAATCTTTAGCCTAGTTTTACTTATATACGAATAGGTATATAATGATTATAATATTTTCCTATATACTAAAGGAGATAGCACTGGTAGGGTTAGGCGGTGTGTGAATGTCCGAAAAATGTTCTTATGTAATTAATGGACTGAAAGAAAAAAAAGAATGTAGTATGTATAGGTATTACCTCGGTTTTAAAATATTAGAGTCTTAGTATCATATGTGCTCATTTTAACCATGTGAAATCAGGAAAAACGCTTATAATCCTAATTGAAAGCGTAGATAAAAAGAACTGCATTATATTAGATCTGTGTGATTAGGTATGCATATACGAGTACATACTTATAATGAAAAATTCTAAAGAACGAATGAATGAGTCCATGACCTCAATACCATATTTTTAATAATTGTTTAAAAACACTAACATTAACAGTATTCTTAAAATTTAAAGAAAATTTTAAATCACACTTTCCATATGTTTCTTCTGTTTCACGCTTATTCTATGTCAGTAGTGATATTCAATCGCTGTCTATTATAATGAAAAAGTCAAAATGGAATACATTACGTAACGTTTGTTTAAGGACAAAATAAAACTGAAATGTTATCAGACGTTCGTGTTATTCAAATCATGTGTTACATCGAAACCGAAATGTAACACGTTTTTGTTATCCGATCTTTGTAAAGAGCGATAGATGGGTGAAGATTATAAATATTGTTATCAGATTGGAAGAGAAACATTTTTAACTGTTGTAACTAAATTTTTTGACTAATTATAGACGCGTCACTTTAGTTCTCAGAGGGATACTTTTGATGAGAGGGATTAGGTAGATGTGTAAGAGTTTAATTTCTATGACATGTTTGCTTGTTACTTTAAAAATAACAATACTGTTAACGTTTACAGTAAATATACGGTTTTGATAATTAATAATTGTAATGAAATTTATTTTCGATAAATTCGATTTTTTTCCATTTTTATGACAATAACATAGCCAAAACTACACGATGGATGGAACTACAGGATTTAAAGTAAGATACATGAAATAAACGTAACTCACGCCAGTAAACCCCGAAGGGGTAGACAGGGGAGTGTAGTATACACCCACGTTTCACTAGTTACGTTTACGTCGCACTGTGGAATAGATGGTGAACCTATTGCCATACACTGGGCACAGATTCAGATTCCGAGCTATTCAACTAGTAATATCTGCGATAAAATTAGAAAAAATCAATAAAGTTGGAAAAGCAGTGATAGCCTAGTGGTTAAGAATTCAGCCTCTCATTCCGGGGGAGCTGGGTTCAAATCCATGGAGCGCACCTTTT
>DWME01000141.1:0-43163 GCA_018244795.1 Parelbella ahira ahira | reverse complement strand
ATTTTTATATTTATGTTTTTGGTGGGATAGATATAATCACGTTACATAATGGTGGAAACGTATGATTGGAATATTTATATAAATAAAATGATAGAAGTCTGCCGTTGTGCACGCATTTCGGATAAACTACTGGATAAATTTCAATTATGTCTTCTAAGTTCTTTTAAGACTGCCTCGTTGGTCGAGTGGTTGCAAGCGCGACTGCTGGTCGGGAGGCCCTGGGTTCAGCGGCCTGGTTACCATTGCTCAAGCTCCCTTGATGCTTAATTTTTGATCAGAATGCCCTGTAAGGAGGTGTCCCATGATATTATATTAATATGGTTATACAAAAGACCTGACATCTGACCATTGCTATCGAATGGATTGTATTGAAATAAGATAAATCGTGTACATACATAAATGCTTTCTGGGTTGACACCACTCCAGTAGCCAACTAACAAGCTAGTAAATTACGATCGGCTGAACAATGTGGCCGTCGAACAATGCTTTATTGTATTGAAAATTGCCTCTTTACGTGATACTGTCTACTACTGGCCATCAACGAGAAATGCTATTACTGAAAACACTTAAATAAAACAATCGTTTGTGATATTCATGATCCCCTTCCTCCTTCCGTCGATCCTCGATCGCTGCGGGTCATGACCTCGTCATCACTTTCTCTGACGACCTTTCCTCAATTGCTTTGGGTATGCGCGATGAGTCATGATATGATTTATTGTTATTACTGCTTCATTAACTTGGAAAAATATATTGTTTTTATTATATCTCACGCCAAGTCCATGATGGGGTAAGCAGGGAGCATCAAGCGCAAAATATGTATATTTTTACAGACTCTCCTTATGTATTTCTACGTTAACTATATCATACATATTGTAATGATAATGGCAATAGGCTCACCACCAATTCCATGGGACGTAAACGTAACTGGCGAAACGTGGGAGTGCACTCCTCTGTCTACCTCTTTGGGGATTACAGGCGTGATGTTACATATTGTAAGGATATGTTTTCTTATACGTTGTCTACTGTCGGAGCCCTTGCAACATTTTCTAGAATAATTTTTAACACAAAAATAATAGTAATAGTTAAAGTCCACTGTACTAGTTATAGTATATTAAAATTTTCCCCAATAATCTTCCCCGTCTGAAGCGAAAGTTGGTCCATTACGAAATTTTTCAGTCCCTATCTAAAAACAAGCGCGAAGTTAAAAGTTTTAATTAGTTTCATAAACGCCCTCCTTATTCCATCTCACGTAATACCTCATTTCAATGAGGTAATACTTCATTACCATAAATAAACTTTTGTTGACTTTGAAACAGTCATCTACAGGTATAAACGCAGGCTTTTAATATTTTGTTTCATGAGCACTCATTGAGCATCGGTCGCCCTCCTACCAGATCTGAAGAAGCGGGAAGCTGCTAGGGTTCGGAATGCTGAGGACCGCAAAGAGAGGCGCTGATTAGTGGAGGCCCTTTTACAGCAGTGGACATTTAGAGACTGATGATGGTGATGATGATGATGAGCATCTTTAAACGTGCATTTTTAAACGTATTCATGATGATCATACGCGAAAGCTTATAAAGAAGAGCCTCGGATAGGTCCAAACTAGTAATAAGTTATCTCGGCCGAGGATGAAATGTAGGATGAATGGTTCCTATCTCCAAATACATTAACAAAACCGTTGAATTTGGATTGGGTACAAATAAGAGGAGCATTACTTAACATATTAGCAGATTTGCCTAGTCAATATCATCTTAATAATTTCATACAAAAATTACATTAATAGCTTTGTATTTCACATGTTTAAATGGATATTTATTTAAACTGAAAACGAGTCCTTTGGTCGTTCGAGAGTAGGTCAGGTGAATTTGATCAGATTTAGGTGCACACCAACCGCTTCCTAGAGTACACAATTCACGCTTGAACAGCTATTTTTCGATAGCATCTTCCTTTACCGTTTACTTCGTGCACAAACCATTCTATAGAGAATATTTTGTTACAAAATTTTCATGTATCATTAATGTTCGTTATTTTCATTCACACATGCTGATTTCGGAGACTAATTATATACAATGTGAATAGTTTAAAATGTTATACATACCTTTGATCCGTTTTTAAGTTGTAGGGGAGATAGAACTATACAGATTCATTGTTAGCGCATTAATCTATCTCTGTCTACGATTTTAATTTTTGAATTTAGATTCTTTCCGAACAAGCTTTCGTTTGGAGCTTCTACAACGTTCCTGCACGTAAATTCCAAATTTGTATCTCAGGTTACCAATCTCAGGTTACCCAATTCCCACCCACGATTCGAACATATGTAGTCAAGAGCACAAGAAAACCAATTGTCGTGCGGTAATAAATCTTTTAATGTACATATCCGAATTGTAAAGACCCCTTTCAATTCGCCCCGTTAACAATTAATGCATTGTAAACTGATTAAAATTACGTTTCAGCGGCTCATATCATTAATTTGAAGATATTTATTGTCACACGTCATATAATTTGTCGGATTTATTTTAATCGCATTCAGCGAACTGAAACTTTCGCACGATTTAATGTCGTGCTGTAATGCATAAAGCGATGGAATTTTACAGACATAGTATGTATTGTTTTGATATTGGTTACGTTTTTCCTCTCAGAGTGAGAACAGCACAGTCACTGTCTGCCACGCCGGCCCAGTGCACCCTAAAAACATTTTTTTATTATATTTGAAAGAAGTGTCTCTTTGTTTAAAATCTGCACTTATTTTAAAGTTAGAAAAGTCGGAATTCAAACCCATCGTGCGTTGTAGGCAACTTTAAAATTACAATTGCATTAAAAATATACCTACAATTATTATTCCTTCTCTCTTTAATAATAATAATAATAATAAAATCTGTTTATTGCCGTATTAGATTAAATTTAGTACATTAAATTAAAAACATACAATTAAACACATTAAATTTATACTTTATAAATGGCAATAGGATCTGGCTCAGCTTTTGCTGACGCGGGGCTGGGCTCCCGTGCAGCGCTGGTTTTCAGCCAGTCCTGCCTCCCTAGGGTCTGGTGCGGGAGTAACAGTGGATCCCCAGTTCGAAGCGTATACCGGAAAAAAAAATACATTTGACCTAATTGCACCGTAATACAACTAGCATTTCATTAAAATTAACTAATAAACAGAGATACATTGAATTAAAAACAAACATCAAGCAAAGTAAAATAAATTAGAGACAAACCATATATTACAATTATAAAATTAAGTTCTATTAAATTATCTTAAATTTACGTTTTACGTTTTACTCTTGCATGTGTGCGCGCGTGGTTGTCTGTGTTAGTGCGTGTGCGTGTTTGTGCGTGTGCGTGAGTGTGTGTGTGTGTGTGTGTTTGTGCGTGGCTGCGTGCGAGCGTGCGTGTGTGTGTGTGTTTGTATGTGTCTGTTTGTATGTGTCTATGTGTGTGTGTGCGTGTGAGACAGAGAGAGAGTGAGAGAGTAATTAATTAGGGCTATTACACTGTTTAAGCGAAAAAAAAATCTTTTAATTTTAAACAATTCCAATAGGCGTGCTTTAAATTATTATTTAATAAAGGTATTTGTAATAATTGTTTATAGTATGAGCCATATCCGTGGGATATCATTAAGACTTGTGATTCCAAATTAAACAGAGACTGCGCAAGAAGCAATTGAGGGCATATTTATGAAAATTAAATATTCGGAAAAGTAATGATCTAAAGAGACAATAGTGTTATTCAGCTTCATGCTCAGGATTGCCGTCTGTTAGGTCTGAATAGGACTTCAGTTTTATTCGATATTAAGTACAGATGGATGGACTCCAGTGCTCGATTAAGTTGTAGGGTAACGCGTAACCGCAAATTGGTGGTTCGAAAACAAGACTGAATAATTCTTCCTTAATTGTCGCGGTTGTGGGGTGGTTGCGAAATTGACTGCTGATTGAGAGGTTCTGGACTTCGGCTTTTCAAAGTATTAGTCGATTTTTCTAGCTTGGTATTACCAGTAGTAAGAACGCCGTCCATATTTATGTTCTACCCCTTCAAAGAAATAAAGGCGTCATGTTACACCGTATTGAATTCTTCAAAACGAATTTGGCTTCAAAACGCGTTATTTATCTTAGCGGATTAATATAAATATATTTGGAATAACGATCAGAGATAAACCATATAAAATCGTGCATATCCACAAATTTGCACTGCATCCACAGCACGTCACATAAATCACCGTGCACGTGCACTAAACGTTTCCTGGTCGTAACTCACGAAGAATCGTAAAGCGGGCGTAAGGTTAAGGCTTAGTTGAAGAAACGTACGTAACTTGATCAATTGGCTTATGCACCAAGACGGTACGACAAGGTTGCATCGAGTATGTAATACCATGAACGCAGGTAGTCGTACCGTCACCGGTAAGCCGCGCAACACGAGAAATCTAGGTATAAGATGCTTCTCTACGCTCTACGGATTCTCTTTATACATATACTTAACTGACATGTGATTATATGTATACGTTATATAAATCTACGTGATGTTAATTAACTTATGATTCGTTCGTCCAGCGCTCAGGTGTACTGTTGAGTTGTAGGTTGTGGGTTCGATTCCCCAACGAGAAAATGATATATGTGATGAGTGTTTGTGTGACAATGTCAACTTGTACGTACATATTTATAAATATATCACACGTATTTTTTAATTTTCTGGTTGTATAGCTTGTGCCCGATTTGGCATCGGACGCATGTGAGTTATCCGAATCATACTTATGATGTTCAAAAAAAAAACATGAAAATCATGAATGAACCAGAGACAATAATACCATAACCGATGATTTGAACGCTAAATTAGGCACCTCTGCATCACATATCCGAGAAGTCAAGATTAAAAACGTCAGTATTTAGTGAAATACCTTTGTATTATAACAGTTTTGATATAGTGATATCAAAACTGTTATAATACAAAGGTTCACAAACCGCAATATTTTCCTTATTAAACGGATGCACAATAACGGAAATCGAACAGGTCTGTGCGACGACGAAAATAACAGACGTAGCGTACACGACCCGCTCATGACGGGCGACCTTCGGAACGGACGGATCATCCTACAGACAGGCCGACGATACAAGCAACCAAATCCAAAAGACAGGCCGACGATACAAGCAATGGCTTCTGTCAACCGTGTAAAAGATGTTTTGTGTATTCTAACTATAGACAGGCGTGAAAGCAAACAAACCGTATCTGACAGCTTATGACTGATCTGGCATCGGTACAATCGTCAGATCGCGTGCCAAGTGCCAAATGCGCGGCCGATCGATGATCCAGACGATACAGCAGGATCCGCCGCCTAACGGCCGCGCGGACTTACCGGGCATCGGTAGAGCAACAAGTTAGGGATAAATGTCGAACTCTATGAGAGAGATTAATTCAATATAATATATACCGTTGTTTAATAATACATGTTATATTCATAATTTAGTCTTATTCTATTTCTCTTCCTGTCTCCCTTCTTTCTCTCCCCTTCCCTTCTTCTATGTTTTTTCCTTCTGTCTCTTTCTCTCTTTCTCACTCTCTATCTATTAATGCGCAAAGTATTCGTGAAGTCATGCTATTGTGACAGTAAACTGCTTATAAAAACGAACCAACAATGGTTCTTCTCTATTAAGAGCAGCGGAATACTCAGAATTATGATTATTAAATTAGAATATATTATTCATACTATTCAGTAAAAACGAGATACATATAACGAAGTTTAATAAAATGCCCAGTCATTAGAACAATGTTCCGATAAGAGTAAAAGTTATTGACAGGATTCATTTATTTAATTGTATATGCCTTTCTATTCTTTTATCTTGCCAAAGACAAAAAGAAATATTGAGACTACAAACGGTCAGTAATCGAAGAAGCACCTTAGAAAAAGACAGAAGCAATTTAGTAAATTGTTCATGTTTATTGTATACTCTATATGGTTCCAGGATCGAGTTCAGCTCGAGCAGATATGTAAAATAAGATGGATTCGGTTTGTCTATATGCCGGCTCCGCGTATAAGAAACACGAATCACGAAATGAGAGGCCATAAATCTGAGCGGTCAATTATCATCTATATTTAAAGCGAATCATTAAAACCTCTAAATACACGTACATTATAACACTCGAGCCCTGTCACGTCTTATCACTGGCAGATGAAGAGCAGGGCATCATGGAGAAGCGTTCGACCGCGTCCATACTTCAGTCGGGGCACTCAGAGCGGTCGATAAGACAGGGAGCACGGAGTCTATCCATTTGGGATATACAACGCGCATGATGTATAGAGCCATAGATGCGGGATCGCCCTGGTAATGCGGGCGAGCGTACGCGCGGGTTGCAGTCAAAAATAACCCGCAACTGGGTTAATACCCGTCACTTTTTGCCACGCACCAGACGATAGTGAAATGCTTTGTGTGTTGTGATAGGAAATGGGCTCGTTGCTCCTGTATACGACGCCCCTATAAGGCGCGGAGGTCGAGCTGCTTTTGTTGAAACTGTACGAATTTAGTAGATTAGTATTAGAGTACGAAACTGCTTTTTCGTTACAATTACTTTTTATAACTTTACGTTAATTTTAAATGTTAAATTTGGATAATTTTTCGAGAATAAAATTGTTCACAGATAGACACAACACATAATGGTGCTGTTATAGTCCATAAAGTCTATAATAACAGAGACAGTACTAATGCTTTCGGCTAGAATAGAACGTAGTTATGTTTTCTCTAATCACTTTCTCCGCTAAGTCTCAGACATTTTGTAACATATAGGAATTTTCATATCATGACTCGTATTCAACCAATAGAAAATAAATTTAGAAAAAGCACATCAATTGTGCAGAAATAAAAACACACACGATTTAACGATATAATAATAAAACAAAAAAAAATAAGTTTTACTAGAAAAAATATAGTATTTAAGTGATAATAAGTTGTTAGTACCTATCTATTTAAGTAAAAATAAAGCGGTAGGTAGTAGGTACGTCGCTAACTACTCAATCAACCCTTATACGAGTACAACCAAGCTTGCACATTACATATCAATTAAAGAACACTTCAGATGTGATACATAAACATACAAATTGAGAAACAAAACAAATCGTAAACATCTCGAAAGGTCGTTCGGCCAAACATAATCTACGCAATGGCAATGAGGAAGAACCGGCATAACAAATGTACACCAATCCGACCTTAAGACCTTCGGCTGGATTATTTGCCACTTAATAGTATATTAAACGGTAATAGCCTAACAGTTTACTCAATAAATCTCGTATTCACTGAAATCGGTACGTCTGGATTCTGTTCGCGTTCGAGTGTGTGATACTACAAATGTATTTTTGTTAAAACACAAACATTGTTTATTTTATGCTTAATTTTTCAAATGTAGTTCATTTGTAAGCAACTGTATAAACGCACCCGCTAAATATACCGATGCGATGGTCACGAGTTTAAATTTCCCGTTGCCACGTAACACGCGAAATTAGTGTTGCACGTAAAGTGGATTGATGCGCGATTTCTATCCCACGTGTATATATAATCCCGTTTATTAACTGTCGTTTAATTTCTCAAACGTTTGTTTCGTTTAACTTATTTTTTTTTTATGTTTCGTTTACACGTAATGTCGAATCGCTTGCGTGTGTATGAATGTTTTCGTTAGCTGGGAACGCTGTCGCCCACACGTTCGACTTCAAACAAATGTTAGGTTTACAGTTGCTAGCAGTTCTGATATACCAAATATTTAGGTACATCTCCGTGGGATGCCACTTAAACTGAGTTGCTTTTGTTAATCGCTGACATGCATGCCCGAATTATATAAATCCGAATATGTTTCAAACAAAGTATATTACATGTGAGCGTCAGAACATTTTTAGCAAACTCCCATCTGCTAAAAGAATTTGAAATTTAGTTTCACCTGGTTTACAAAAACTTTCCAAGTAACAAAAAAATTAGTAGTGTTTTCATACCATAAGCTTCAATAGAATACAACGGAATTTTTTATCATAAAATTCCTTTTCATTAAAAAGTTCTATTCATTTATAATTATTGATTTTTCTAACTTGAGATTCCTAGTAGAAGATGTTACAATTTTATAACTATTAAAATTAAGCGCATTGTTATCCCGCTCGATCACATGGACTCCACGTGTTCAATAACTGAAAGCCAGACACTGCTGTGCTTAGAGACCCGGACAGGCTGAATTGGGAATCGAGCATTCAATTCCAACCTACGACAAATATTTGTGTGACAAGCACGACATTTTGTTCTGTTTGTAAACGAACATGATGTACTAAAATATGAATTTAAAAAATATATATGTACACACAAAGTTTCTGAACTGTTCACTTACTTTAGCACACTCTGGCAAGTTTGGAATCGGATGAGCATGCGTGAGTTGTCCCAAAGTATTGTTATTAATATTAACGACGACGCCATAGAACGTAGCAACTAATTAATTATTGCGCCTCCCAAATCCTAAGCAGTGGCGCAGCCGCGCGCGGGGTCGCTACCCTTCACAAACTTTCGGAACTGCAAGCGCTTCATCTTACTATACCATACTATAGTAGTTATATTGTTTCTAATAACTTACTACAGTAAAAAAAATTCTATAGTATTCCACTACGGTAGTTACACTAATTTTAATACCTACTTATTTGCGTTAGTAATACCTATTATTTGTATTTGAATTAGTATGTGCAAGGCAATCAATTTTTAAAATCAGCAAGAGCAACATGTCGGTGACAGCTTTTTGTAGCCCTTTACTTTTTGCTTGACTATTTCTCTAAATAGGTAGGCAGAGAGATGTCGTACGTTACTGCGATTCACAGTTATGTTATACCACCTACCACTGAATAGGGGATGAGCCTATTGTCTAAATATATGTTAGTCGATAAATCTTTAATGTTTAATGTTTTCCTTACTTTACTTACTTACTTTTAAATAAGCTAATTAGTTATTTTATGAAACGCAAGCTGTATACACCAGCTTAACCGGATAGGGAGAGTATTTTCACTGATGGTCCAACCGAGGCTGTCCAAGATCTATAAAACTCTACCATCACAATAAATAAATTTAAATTTTCTCTATGCATTTTACTTAAAACTCTTTTAACACTTATAAATAACTATATCAATGGAAATAATACATTGGCCCCATTTTATCTAACACCTATACAAAAAATACAAATCTGTTCACTTCTTGTAAGAATACAATATTAAAAACACGCCTCTACCTCTCAATGCATCATCATTATCAAATCAGTTTTTACCATTCCACTGCTGGACATAGCCTTACCTAAGGATCCACAATACACGATCCTCCGCAGATCTCATCCATTCTCTCAATGCATTTACCCAAAACGCCCTTTATTCGCTCATTAATAGCTATAACAGCGGAAATAAAACCGTGGGTCAGTATTATCTCACGCCGTTCCACAGTGGCAAACGCTGGCAACGTCCATTACACGCGACCATTCATCATTCCTAAGACAAAATTTAATGCTCAATTAAGGGATTACATTTTTTTCTGGCAAAGAACTAATGGCGCTTGCTGCCAACTATCTACTTCAAACTGCTCACGTTTAAATTGTTAGCTATTTTCGACTTTGTCCCTACATGTAGGTATCATATATAGTTGTAAACCCTCTGTCAGTCCACTCCATATGCCATACATAACTCTTCATTGAAGACATGAGCCAGTATGCTTCATAACACCAATTGAGAGAAAGACAAGTTCCCAGCACTAGGATATAAATGGGATTATAGCCGTTGTTAGAAAAACAATTATTCAAATTATTTATTAACGTTATGAATTAAAAAAGCTTATTCTGTATTAAAATGTCGTTACCCCTAGTCCACTTCAAAATTAATTAATTTATATACATACGTAGATATACATATGTCTAATTATATATAATTACATTTATACTAATATTTTATGTCTACAAATCATAGCTAAGACACATAACACTAATTGTTTAGCCTAAATTAAATATAACATCAATTGTAAAACTAGTAACACAAACCGAGCGGGAAGCATTGAAGAACTTTACAGATTGAAATCAAAATATTAACAAAAATATATATTTTTTTAACATTTGCAAACAAAAAAGGGAATGTTAGTTGCGAGAACAGCAGAGTACAAGCCAGTGATAGGTAATAATGAAAAAATTGTGTAAAAATGTAAGCAGCTCCGACCTATATAACCGGCACCGACGTCTAAATCATTTGCACAAGCTTGTATTATATTATGATTCAATAATTCGCTGACGCGCTCCACTTGAGGAATGTCCGCCGTTATTTCAAACAGATCCAGAAATCTATTTTCTACGCTCTTATAAATATTACTTTTTATTCATTTTTTATTTTCTAGTACACGTGGATTTTTATCGTGACTACCTCGTTGGTCGAGCGATTGCAGGACGACTGGTGGTCCAGAGATCCTAAGTTCGAATCCCGGATCGGACACTGTACGATTTTCTATCTTAGATTTTCTAATAGAAATTTCTAGTAGTGGTTCGGAGTTTCGATCTGAGCTCGGTGTATGGCAATAGGCTCACCACCTATTTCATGGTGGGACGTAAACGTAACTGGTGTAACTTAGATGTTATTACACTCCTCTGCCTACCCTTTCGGGGAGTACAAGCGTGATGTTACGTAGTATAGATAAAAAAACATCCCGTACAATTACTCTAGATTTTAATAAACTTATTTGATTGATAAGAACGCCTTTTTTGTACCTACATCTTTTTTATTTCATAATATTTATTAGCAACAACTTCGATGAATACTCTTACCTACAAATATAAGTTTTTCCAATTAATAAACCTCCTATCCTTTTGATCTAACCTCAATTATTCTATGAAAAATCCGCTGGTTCCATGAAAGTAGGATCAAAACCGAATCAACCATATCGGAGATTACTCGGGTACATGAACTAAAAGACAGACATAAAAATGGCACAGGGGCTTAAGAAAAAGCCTTTGTTTCAAAATAACACACCAACACTTCAATTTTATTTATATGTACAGATGTATTCGTATTGTACCTAAATATTTTCGTTTTATATCTTGACCATAAACCATAATTGTATCGTACAATAAGAGTAATTGTACTGTAGAGTAAGGTATATTCGTAGTCTTGTACATTGAGAATAATATAAATTGTGAAACATTTTATCCCTTTTTCGACATACCTATTCGTACAATTTTAAAATCGACTATGGACTTAACCCTCTCATTATGAGAGGAGACTCATATTCCAACAGTGGGATGATGAAAGGGTTGAAAATTAGTTTCTATTTTTTAAATTAAAAATAAACATAATCCTAGTATCACGAAAGGTTTTTTAACAAAAAAATGCCATAGATAATATATAAAACATTAACAACTATAACGTGTTATATTTGAATCGCATTGTTAGATATTCTCTCATGAAGATAATCAAATGATTATATTATAATTATGCCTGCGTGGACACATAAACATATTCACCCAATCTACTATCGATCCGGATTTCCACCTTAACTGAGAAGAATCGACGGAAAGCTGTTCCCTTCTCATATTAATACTGCTTCAAAATATCCTTCCGTAAAAGATACAATAAATCGAAAACTTATCATTTCTATAACAAAAAACTAACGTTACTTGAAGTTACGTAGAAGGGTATTTCAGTTACTCTTTCACCAATTTTTTTACTGCGTCATTTAAAACCATGTAAAGCGTTTTGTTATGCATCAGGCGTGGTCACAGACGAGAGTGAGAAAAAAGGCGAAATCACAAAAAAAGCAATAAACACGCGTAGACCAGTTGTGTAAATACATACTACAATCTCACACAATGCCAAGATCGTTTCAGTTATAACTCTTTTAACGGAATCTCCGAGGTTATTCAAACACTATTTATTCACCAGTAATGAATGCTATATTTATCATTATTAATACTTGATACTGTTACCGTTTTTTAGTTACGTACACCAGTGAAAAAACGGTAGTTACTCTTAAAAATACCATTGGAAAGTGTTATGCAACAAACAACGAATATACGTTTTATGCGCTTTTAATATCTACTATTTTATCGCGACTGTACTTTGTTACAACTTTTAACTGTACAACCAAACGTACAGAAAGGTAACCGCACCGGTTACCGCACTGTTACCGCACCGTTAAACGCACAAGTTCGCGCACCGGTTACCGCGACGGTAGCAGGACCATATTTAGAAATTATATCTGTCAAACTCCATAAACCTGTATAAGTTTACTGGTGATTATAAACAAAATGACTACATTTAAATATTTATTGTGTTAACCTAATATTGTATTCGGTACACATATTTTATAACAAATCTTCGACAATCACAACAAGAATATTAAGCATATTCATACAATAAACTCAGTATAGTAATGAAGTCAAGAACTAGATAAAACGCTGGAGATACATGGTGGAGTACGCTCCAAGCGTCCCGCGGTTACGGGAGAGACCTGCGCCCAGCAACATAGAGTAAAAAGCGGTGTGACGGTATAAAAATTCCTAAGAATTGAAAAATAGGCAAGTTTCACTTGTCATAATATGGCCTAATGTAATTTAATATATATACCTAAAAGTCATCCTAGTTCGATTAAATAAACTGCTGAAGTAGTCATTAAACTCGAATATATTGTACATCGTAGGTACTCGCAGTACCAACTGACACATGGGACTTATAAATACTTACTTCCTAGACCCGTAAATAGCCCGCCTGGCTCACAGTTTACATCAACGAAAAGCATATATCCACTGTATTCAGATGTATGTACTGACTCTATCAATGTTAGGCCAATCGGAAAAATAAACTGAGCATTTGTTGATGCGATTTACGATTGTAAATAATTGTAATACACGTAACAGGCGTGTTACTACAAGTATCAAGGTTTCCGATCAAGGTCCCGCCTCCTTTTTAGAGTCGAACGTAATAGTTCCCGAGGGCGCTTCCCTTGGTTCGCTGGTTAACACTAAACCAATTAAGCTTTTAAGTTCGTTAGTTCGTTGGATCTTCAAAAAAAGATTCACTGAGTTTTGAAATTAATTGAACGAGTTTCTCTGGGGTTCTATATTATTATTACATAGGGTTCTGTACGGAAAATTTAAAGATAAATGTGACAAACTAATAAAATTGTAAAATGCTAACTATTTCAGAATTACTATTTTATTTTTTGTTTATTGTGGAATAGCATGAAGTCATCACATAATGTAATAACCTGCCAGGCGGTATTAAGAAAAGAAGTGCGATAGATACCACTAAACTTGTTTTCATATTTTAAATTAGTTCTTTGATAACAACGAAACACTAGTTGCGATTACGTGCAAATAATATTTAGTTAGTACGATTTGTTATGCTGTCAATTTAAAATATAGGCCGAGGTGGGCGTTCTGATCTTGCCGGGAATATGGAAGTTTGTGTGTCATATACAGATGTGTGTGCACTAGGATTGATTTGTGTGATCAATATGATTTATCAATTTGATGGATTTCAACCTTCATTCTATACAAATCAAAACGGATATGCATATCACAGAACGTGAACATGTAATCGATGTAATCACCTGAAAATCATGATAAACGAGTAAGAAAAACATTTGTAATTACACGTTAGGAATACTCGTAACATTACAAAAAAAATGCTACAATTTTCTGCGTCAGTACTCGTAGATCGTGCGTAACAGTGGTATACGAGTATACAGAGAGTAACTAACTACATTGTACTAAAATTAAAGTTTATCTAAGGGTTTTTACACTCGTAGAGCAGAAATAAACGGTGAACTGTTTTAGTGATGTGGGCGTTGCATTCCAGTTGTTATGGCTCCACGTGTGTCTTGACGTGCGGGACACGTGTGGGGTGGTAACCTGGAGTTCTGGTTAAGATTAGCTTCGTCCTTACTACGATTAACTTCACCGATATTACCATTAGCTTCACCGTTATTACGATGAGGCTAATATTATATTAATATAAACATATTTGTCCGATATATATACATATATTAATAAGTACTGCAAAAAGAATTCCCTATCAAGTAAAAATTATTAGGATTTAAATTAATTTAAATTATTTACATTTTAAATTTCGAATAACGTTTTGGATTTGATAATCATTATAACGTTATCTTGATGAGTACAATGGGAAGTCGTCGGCGCGAACAGCCTCTTGGCTAGCATAGGTTTTGTGGGTGATTTATGCGACGAAAAGATATCGTAGCCATCGTTTTCTTTCAAATCAAATGGCTTTAAGTGAATATATTTAATTTTGCTTTCTGTTGCCGTACATATAATGCTAATATGGCTTATTAAGATCATGTTAAGGTCCGTATCCAATAGTTAAGAGACAATAGCGAAAAACATAATATTGGATGCACGAGTACTTAAATTTATAACAGATACATTTAATTAGATTTATTTTGATGTATCATAGAAGCTGAATGGTGTTATTTCCCTCGAAATTAAAATCAGGCTGTATCGGTACCGGCAAAAAGAACAGGTGGATTTTAATTTAAACGCCGGTAACAAATTTATCAGCTGACATAATAGCCTTTAGCCGCGATTCTATCTGATGGGTAAGATGGATCCTAAGGTGGACGACACAAACCTGAAAATGATCATGTACAAAATCTTGGAGACTCCAAGGTAAGATATGTACAGTTGACCGTAGGTTTTAATAAATTAGGATTGGATTTGCACAAAACAGTAGGTACGTAGTTTTAATAAGATTTAATTTAACTATCTATTTAATTAACCTTCGTTTCTCAGAATATTCCTGTGTGGCCGCTATTTTGTTTATATTTACCGTCACAACTGTCACATTTCACTCATTAAAAATACTAAGAAGGTAAAAATAATTATCTCAGTATTGTTATTTCATTGTTTTTATTATTTAATGCGAATCGACGTCTTAAATGATTATTGTTCTGCGATCAAAAGACTCAAATTATAACTTACAAAGAATGCACCAGTTCTCAGCAACCTAGCTTCGAAGAAAACAATGGAGAATAAAACGGGAGGCGGCGTGAGAATCTCAGGAAGATTTATGCACGTCCCGGGGTATCATGGATTTGTCGTTTAGACACTCGCTTGATTTAGAAAGAATAAATTTAGTTCGTTTTATTTCACGTCGAACACAGTTTTTTAATAGAAGTTGTTTTTTTCCTTTTTGCACTATGTATTAGTAAAAAGAGTATGTATTTATTTTTATTTAATTCGTTTTCTATATAAAAAAATATAGATGTACCTATTAATAGATGTCTGCTGATGTACGCGCATCACGCAAAACCTACTGGATATATTTCGATCTAAATAATATAATCTGTTGGAACGTAACAAATCTTAGACATGCGATTATTTCATCAGCCGAGGAATTTAATTTAAGTATATATTCATATTTTGGATAATGTCTAATTAAAATATATTTAACTAAAAGACTAATAATATAAATATTACTTTGCTATCTGTTCCCTTCAAACAAGGAACTTCAGAATATTCATTTTCACCTAAATCGTTAATCAGCCATACTTGTCTAAAAGAATATTCTTCTTCGGTGTGAATATACGGGAATGATTACTTCATTACTTGCTAGTTCAGTGGTCGCTAAGCCGCCGATAAAGGGTTCGATTCCCATTCAGGACAAATATTTGTGTGATATGTACGAGTATTTTTCCATGTCTACGCCGGTAAGATAATATTAAAAATTTATTAATTTAAAATTAATATTATATTAAATAATTAAGTTAAGATTACGGATCTTGCATTTCTATGATTTTCCTGTGAATTTATTTACAGCTAGCACATTTTTTTATGTACACAAAATATACCTACCTACATTTTTATATATTCGATTAAAAACAGCTGACGTGTCTTGTAAAGATCCCGTTTCGCTCGGTAAAGAACGGTATAAACAACACAGAAGCTAAGGACTTAATTTGTGCTTATCTGTGGTCTGAATTTCTGCTTCATTGACTCTATGCAAATGTCCGCCGCATCAAGGGCCTCGATTATCATAAAAATATTTGATTTATTCTCTCGTTTTACCGCTTCCGAATATTTATTATATCCGTGTTTTTCCTTTTTTTTCTATTTATTCATAGTTTTTATTACACTTATATCTATAACAATACAAAAAATAGAATGAATGCCAGAGACGTGACGTACGCTTTGGGTGTTATTTTTTTATTCCAAAAATATGAATTTAAAATCATTTAAGTTGCAATTGGTAGTATGTCAAAACCGTCTCCCTGATAGTCTTGCAAAACGCCAGTGTTGCCATCACGTGGAATTTCCACTAAATCGAGGAGCTAGACTAAACATAAATCATAGCTACATATAAAGTAATATAGACTTTGTGTTTTGGTTACGTTACTTTCACGCTTTCAACACTACGAAAATATCGCAACAATGAGTAATATTCAAACGAAAAGCTTATTTATGGTTGTAATTAGTGTTACGTCACGAGCACAGAATAAAAGAAATGAATCCCTGAGTAGATGATAATTTAAATTCGTTTAGATTAAATCTATTTTTCGCCATTAAATAACGCTGCTAAATATACAGAATTTCCTTTTTAAAGTAATATCCCCGTATGGTATTATTTTCTGCAGCAACTGTACCTGTGAAATCAATATTATTGCTCCTTGTATCTGTTTTCCGAAATAGACGGTAAAATGAGTACGTAATGATTAATAAGGTTTTTTTTATACTAATATTTATTATTAATAAATTCGCCGTAAAAAACATTTTATTTGAAAATTTTCAAAAATAAATCCCTCATAGTAAGCTAGTGGCAATACAGGTACATTTCAAAAAATGAAAACTTTTTTTTATAAAAAACGATATCTTAAGTTGTTTTATTGAGGAGTTAAAGAATGATTGTCAATATTTTGAATTTCTTGCAGATATTCATTAATTTCAGTGATAGCATAAGTAATATAGACAATACCTAGATTCTGTAGAATGGAACCAGGAATAAAATAAGGCTTTATTGTCCCTAACTTCACAAAACACAGCTTTTGATTAAGTCATCAGTCAAAATACACTTTTTTCATCATTACCAACACTTTTATTGTCCTGCAATTGGACATGGGTCTCATTTCTTAATGAAACGGTTTAAGTTCATTGTCTGCCACGCTGGCCTACTGCGAAGGAAAAATCTTGGGTCTCTTTATTGAAAAATCTGTTTCTTTATAATATTTTCCTTCACGGTTATAGCGACTGATATTAATTAATTTTTATAGTGCAAATAATTTCTTTGTCACATGTTCGTGTGAGGATTCGAACCTCAAACCATTAGCGCGGTGGTCTAAAATTCAACCCCTTAAGTTATCATCGAATTTCATCATATTTAGATCTCAGGCCAGTGGCCGGTAGACCTCCCGAAATAAAAGTTGCTGTCTCATTTCGTACCGGTTTTTGCCCGTTATACCCACGCTGGGCCCAGAATCCCTATGCAGCATTAGTTTATCACTTTTTTTATTATATCAAAATAAGTTAACTGTAGATCTCTCACGGCGTCTTCATCGTCTCTCGTGTCCATTTATCACTCAAACAATTAACGACACCGTTTTGGTAGTTTTCAAAAATAAACCCCAGTAGACTTACACAGAGGCAAATTGATCTGGAAACGAGCGGCTACTGCAGTTCAATTGGTTCTAAAACGAGACAGCTAAATATGGAGACCGCGCATGTTGGGTGAACTGTAATATTAATGTGTTCTGTGCTTATATGTACTATATGCACATTTATGTAGAAGAAGCACAGCAGTTTACAAGGATAGAAGTAATTGCCTCTCTGTCTGCCCCAAATAGGACATACCGTAATATTTTAATAATTAAAAAATAAATAGAGACGAAGTAAAGCTCTCTCACCGCGTGTTATACATATATGTATGTATGTACTGGCACGTCACACAGTTGTTAACAAGTTAATTGATTTGAAAATAAAAACATTCAGATGCTGCAATTAGGTGTTTGTTTTAGTTCTGAATATTATTTGAATGTTTGCTTTGTAAATATGATTATCGCATCCGGAGGTAGTTCCTCCAGCCGCCGCCCGCGGCGCGAACGTTATGTTTCGTTTCTACAACTACTGAGTATATCGAAGATTCCAGCCAGGTATGTAACTCAACTACCTCGTTGGTTGAATGGATAAAAGCAGAACTGCTGATTAAGTGGTCCTGGATTTGGTCTCCGGGTCGAGCAAAACATTATTGAATTTTTATAACGTAAAATTCCCTCTAATAGTAAGGAGTCTGGATATATGTATGTCTAATATGTGGCAGTAGGCTCGCCTCCTATTCAATAGTGGGTTATATCACATAACTCGGGAATTGTGGAGATGTACTACATTCCTCTGCCTACCCCTTAGAGGAAAGACAGGTGCCATGTTATATTCAATAACCCTCTCATTACGAGAGGAGACCCATATTCCAACCGTCGAATGACAAATAAAATAGGTCGTTTATCATGCTATATTTAATGCCTCAAATTATGCTACATATTTAATAAGAGACAAGAGAATATATGAAGATGATGCAACATACCTTAAACCTATTTAGTCACTATTATAAAAGAGACTACAAAGAACAAGGAAAAGTCAGTTTTATGCCCAACAGTGGTTTTAATTATTGGTAGTAAACGGTGATATAACGACAGTTTGGAGCGGTATTACCCAGCTGATGTACTCAGAGGTGCCGCATAGAAATAGCCGCGAGGCAACGATTGTGGCCACATAAATCAAGCGACCGTTCACTATGTAACACATCCATACGAATACGAATACTTTTAACATCCTCCATATACCTATACAAATACTAATACTTTTGACACGCTTTTAAGTCCATGCATCCCATAGGAAATAACTCATTATTTCCTATAGCATGTAATTTACCCTCCATAACAGTACGAGTCCTTCACTCTTCTGACCACTCCCTCGTGGAAATACCGAAGAGATGTAACATGCCAATGTAACTGATCAAAAAAAATACATCATCATTTACCTGTCTATCGGTCCTATGTCGAACACGGGATCTCGTCTCATAATGAGAAGGTATTATGACACGGTCTAATACGTTTCATCAATTATGTAAAAACACAAATAGCTTTATGTCTGCTATCTACCAGCACATTTACCTATGAGAACGTAATTGCCTAAAATCTAGGGTAATAGGAAAAACAAATTGCTTGGAAAAAAAATCGGCATGTACTGTAATTCGACATATCATTTTAGAACGATCGTTTAAATTAGTCATTTCTTGTTTATTTCATACAGAAAATCAAAGGACAATATGACAGGCCGCTGTCGCAGTTGCCTCAGCAAAGACATAAATTTCCAACGCTGTGTAAAATGCATTTTTCGTTAGTGAGACGTGTTTATTATCTAAGCGGCCGCTGCTATGATCAGCGAACGAATAAAGTATGATGAATATTTGACGGTAAAGTGTTAAATTTATCTACGACACGTTGATTGGAATAAAAATGAGAAATTTATCTCTAGTTCCTTAGCAATAATTTATTGTTACCTGAAATTTATATTAAGATTCCAAGAATTGTTTATGGCATACGTTTTATATACTGTTTTAATTTTCTAACACTTTTCTAAAATGCCGATTTGAACTATACTTAGAAAATCTGTACAGAAAATAGAGGAAAAGTAAGTTTAAGTAAAATTTTAAAATACCGCTCATTAGTGAATGTTATATGTGAGGATTTATGGATAATAGTTTAAGTAAATAAAAGAGTTACTGAATTTTGCATGAAATGAAATTTGGATGGTTTAAAATTCCATAATTTTAGTATTCAGAAAAGTCAGACCGAACGTTGGCTAGCCCAATTGGACCGATTTAGAGATACATAAAGAACCAGCACGCAATGTGCCGGAAAATTGTTCTCTTTGAATTAAATTGAATTTTAAGACCTAAACTTAGCTTTGCTTAACTTGTCGGATTCAATATACGAGTATATATAGAGACATCATGTAAATTGTTCGTGCACTATTTTACCACAGACTATATAAACCACTAATTATATGTACCAAAAAATTAATGATATCATAAATGTCATTACATTTATTATTTTTGAAGTATAGTCTCAAAAAACCGTACGAATATTTATCAAAAAAGAATTTTCATTAGCATATTTATCAAATAGCGCATCGGTAGTGGCGCTAAATTTGAAATAAATTATTGTCTTTTATTTTAAGATTTCATAAATAATCTGAGTCAGGGCGCAATATATACAAAATTATTAAACAATCACGTCTGTTTTGTTTTATAAATATTAAGCTAAAGCCATTAACAAGACAAAAAACGTGGATTGTATATACATTAAGAAATTAATGATAAACTTGATAGCAATATTTAATGCTAATAAACCTCGCCAACGGATGCTTGAGAAAGATTAAATAAACAAAAAGTCGAAATTGAAACCTTGTGTCGAAATCGAAACCTTGTGAAGAGCAGTAGGTACCATGCGAATTAAAATATAACGCATGGCATTTTCGCTTAGTCTCAATAAATAATTAGCATAAACTACGAATTTGTACCATAGAGCACATATGTTCTTTCATGCTTTCGTCTAGAATCAAAGTGGTAAAATCAAAAGAAAGTCCATTGTAAAATATACTTTTTATGTACTAACTTATATAATTCGTTTAAGTGAGCAACGGTAACCACGTCGATTATTAAGAAATATTAAAGTATATTTCAAATATTAGAGACTAACATTTATTTCATAGTACAAATAAAAACAACTATCGATAATTTCCTTTCTATCTCCTCGTATTTTACATTTGTCAATGCGTTAATATACCTAAACATCATTTGAGTGTATCTGTTTGTTCATCGTTTTGTTTCTATCAACAAGCGCCGGCTATCAATCCGACGCCATTAAAAGTGACAAGAGAAAAGCGCGCGAACACTTCTAGGGTCAATGATAATGCCGCCATGTTAGATTTCAAATATTGTCATCGTGCCGATTTCAAATAATTTTGACAATTACCCCATTAACCTGTATCTGGCCGTTTTTCATTTTGCTGAGAATCATGTTTACATTATCGCTGTGTTTAAATGAAGTTATGATAGACAGTACATAATAAAATAATTGGATAAAAACATTTTCTTAACATGTATTTCTTAGCACACATCAATACAGTAAAAAGTAAAAACTACTGAAGATATGATGAAATGTAACAACGTCGAAAAATATAAAGTTCTCATTAATAAACTAGCGAAATAAAAATCTAATTTATTCCGCTAATTGATTTGCAACGAAAGAGTGTCGATGTGAACGGTTTATTATAAATATAATAAACATATTTTTCATCATTTACAACTGTGTAGGCGCGAACGTATGACACCATGCTGTAATTCAGAATTTAACGAATCAAAGTTTTTGCAGATTAATATTTATTTTGAAATGCTTTTATCTACGAAAAAGCTGCAAATGCTGCAAAATAAATGCTCAACCCTTTTAATTTTTACACTTTGCGTGTTGTTCTAAAATAACAGTGCTTAGGAATAATAAAAAGACCTACATTCGTACAAGGCGCAGAAGTATTACAGCACAAGTGACAAGACGCTGCACAGAAAAAATCACATGTTTTCACCGGGCAGTATGATTAGTGGGTGTTTAATGTGGTACATTGTAATCCGCCCGCTTCGTATATGGGTCAACACTGTCCAAACGCCCGATCAGCTACCGAATATTGGGGCTTTCGCAACGATGGATTCTTGACCTGTCTCGCAAGAAATTATAATTGCAATTATATTTAAGGGCATATAATTAAAAAAATATATATAGGCTACAGAATATCTGAAACTGTAATCGTTATAACCAAGCTGTATTTATGACTTGATGGGATACTAACTATCCGAAATGATACGTCAAAAACAGTAACTAAAATTCCCGCGAAAAGTTACAAGTTTCTAAACGACACGTACAAATATAATACTTATAATGATTTTAACTAGTAGTAGACGTTATAATAAACAGGAAAATTTATTGCTCTAATAGAAGTAAGATCACTGATTTACATCCAATTTGAACTTATCACCTACTCCTGCAGCCTGTATAAATATTGAATCATTTCTAAAAAAAAATACTTTAGATCAAGCTCGTCATGTTACGTTGGGCTTAGTTACGTAGACAGAGCATTCCATTTTAGGGGGATCAAAGACTTTAATTGTAATGAAACGATCCAAATGTGAATTTAGTTTTAACGACACAATGTAAAGCAATATTGAATAGTTTAATTGTCTATCTACGTATCTAAAATTTTGTCAGAGCCAAAATAATGAACATTTTCAATGAAAACGATAAGTATACAGGTTAATGAGTAAAACACATTTTTATAACCGTATACTTTAGCGATTAATGAGCTTCCAACAGTGAGGCTAATATCTAAATGGAATACCGATAAAATTACAAAAGAGATCTATAGAAATAATTCATTTATGCCCGTAAAAAACACCCTCATGACATTTCTCAAGGAAACTGAAAAGCAAAGTTTTCATCTTGTTTGAGCGAGATTTCATGAAATCGTATTCCGTAGTACCGAATAATGAAATGATCGGTAACTTTTTATGGAACGTAAACAAATTATACAGATTAGCGTATCAGATTAATCACGGCTGAGTATAATTAACTAGATTTATAGGATAATGTGCGTGTGACCCGTGGGTGTTGTGGTGCATAAATCTTACCGGCTTCCTAAGATTGCGTTATAGATAGAAGGCGCAATAAATTTGTCGCCACTAACAATACACTCACGTGATAGCATGGAATATGCCGATTAAATACAAGAAATCCTGGCTGTGACGACCGCTCAGACACATAATTTAATGCACGCTTTTTATTTTGTCATTAACCTTCGAGGTGCTCCGGTTTCGAATCGGCAACGTTTTATTTTTGAAACACGGTTACGCGCCGCGGTGATTAGCGGGCGAATCGTTTAACACGTTCCCAAATCGGCAATATCGGTATCGCTCTGCACTCACTGTAACCGTTGTCACGTGTCGCTAAACACACCGGGCCCGCGGTCCAGAGCCGACTCCTCATCAACGGCACCGTCCGGAACGACGGCCGCGATTCAGAAAATCTGTTTAAAAAAAAACTGTTTCGCGCTCCGTTTTGACAAGTTGTGCTCTTTTTGGCGGGAGTCGCGCGCGGGAGCGGGCGCGAGCGGCGCGCCGAAACGTTCGCGTCGACTGGGCGGCCGGCGGCCTCACTGAAAAAGCTCCTTACATTAAATACATACAGAGCCGATGTGCAATCTATTTATAAACTTAAGTTGGAGTGCGGCACGCGCGTGCAGCGCTCGCACGCGTCCACTGCCTACATTAACATCATAATATTTGAAGTTATTGGGTCGACTTGAGTAACGCGTTGCGGCAACCTGCTGTTTGTATTCCCTTACAATGAAGATAATTAAAATTATCGCCTTAAATCCATCGTCGGGGAACGCCCTGCTGTTTATGCACTAGTAGTCGTATTAAGGAGGTCGATGGTGGCCGTAAGTTACAATATTGGATGTGCTCCAACAATAATAGAGATATTACGTTTACGATGATCGTGTGAACCGTTTTGACATGCCACTCGTGTATTACGATTTTATTTTATTTACAGACATAACAGACATGAAATTGTGAGCTATCAAAACGCCGATAAATATCGAAATGGAATACATTTATGCGTAGTAATTTGATGTGTGGGTAATAAAAGTTGATGGTTTTCGGAGCGGCGCATTAGTGGGAGCTCGATCGGGGGCTGTCAGCGCGGATCACTCGCCGTGGGATCTGTCAAACACGCTGTCAGCGGCTGACAAAATATTGTACAATGACAAACCGTGTCATTGTCGAGTGTTTAATGAGTTTTCACCAAGCAGTACTCTACCAACTGAACTCTACACAGACAAACCTGTCATTCACAAGCTATATATAGTTACATATTTAATGTTCTTTTTTAAACCGTGGCCATCGAGTGGACTTTTATAACGACCATCAGATGTTTTTGGCCGTTTTACTAAATATCACTCATTGGGTACATTCACGAGAGTTTGTGGCAACAGTGCGACTAATTTCATTTTGATGACAGATTGCTAATGAGTTAAAACCAATGGCAATGACACAACATTCGAAAATTTTAAAAATGGAAATATTAAATAAAACGTGTTTTGCAAGAAAATAGATGAATGAAGTTCGAACAGATGTAGACATAAAATGGCATAGACATTGCAATGACATAAAATGGATATGATATTGATGCTAGTTTTTAATATTATTTAATATAAGTATTATAGAAAAAAATGTTCGTTGTTTAAAATAGTGTATACCTACTTATTATATAAAAAGAGAGCGGGCTTCGGGCCGGGGTATTAGAAAACTTCTATTGGAAGGTAATAGCAGGTGCATCGCAGATATGTAGTGCCTTGAAAACTTTTATTTGAAGACTTTTCGTTGAAAATTCGGAATAGTTCGAGAAATCGTTAATGAAATATTTTGTTGGTCTACATAAATACAGACATTTAACTGAATCGATTTTATTACATAAAAATAAAGCTTTATTGTTCATGTCTCCAGTTGAAAACCCAATGAAGCCAATCAACGCCTTTAAGAAGCTTTTAAAAATGGTTTCCACACAAACGGATAAAGTTTGCGACATAACTGTACAAAGTATTTAGACTTTAAAAAATCATGTTATGGACTTGACGAATCATCACGACAGGTCTCTAACAAATATCTGTCTTTACTGACATGCGATACTTATTTTACATTTATCACTCTCTCCATACTTGTACGCCGTTATTAAATTGTCATAATATTGAACTGTTACTATTAAGAAATGCATGCAGACGACAAGTGAAAATTAAAACCCGGATAGTATGACTTATGTTCTACAACGGAACTTGAAACTAGCAGCCATTTTACAACACACGGCTATAAATGTTTGTACATTCTCAATATCCGTTACATTTGACAAACTGTTAAATGAAAACTGCATGACGCGTGTCTAACTTTTCGCGCGTAAATTTTTATTTCGACCATTGTTTTTTTATTTACATGCACACTGTTCTGTTCGAATGACTAGATCTCACTTTATTATAATAGGTATACCTATTATTCAATCGTTTTAACGGTTATTAACAATAATCACGGCCAAGGTGCTTGCATTTAATAACGTAATTTTGCGTTGAAAGAAACGTAATTATAAACATGTATTTTAATATTTTTACTCTTACATTCAGTATAATTTTTTGCTTGATAGGGAATTTTTAAATAATTCTTTGACTTGAAATCATATTTTCAGGCAAATTCGTAAAATTTTAATTGTCAATAAGAATGTAATTTACTTTAAAATATTAACTAATGTTTCCACCGGGTAAATGTAGTTTATTTTGTGTAAGACATTTATTTTTTCTCAAAAGATTAACAAAACAATCATAGAGAAAAAAACAAACTAAATACATATAACAGACAATTTATAGGTCAAAAATAAAAACTTTTTATGTTCCACCAATGGAGTGTATGTGTAATCATCATTTGAAGTGTAGATATGTACAAATACCTACCCGTACAATCAAGGCCTACGACACAGTGAAAGATAATTTAGACAGCACATTTTTTTTTTGTGTTTGTATTATAAATTTAGATGGATATAATTATGGTTCAATTGGGAAGATTATAAATTCGTGTTACGTGTGTGCTTATTATCGTCGCAGTTACATAATTATACATATATGCTAAGTAGTATATATATTTTAATTCTAGTTTATCAAGGGTAAAATTGTTGTAGAGTTGTGTGAGGCACCAATTTTGTTATACCCACATTCATATGTTACAGATCTCTGTTACACCTTAAAAATAACTCGATAAAAAAAATAAATTCAAATGTCGTATTTTAGTGTTCTTTCAATAGCAGGAAAAGTTTTACCATCTTTTATTTCATTAGGCTTGTGGAATCAATGAACAATAAATAAATATCATACATAAACTGATCATCATATATCATACATACTACTTACACATGTCCAAGTAAAAATGTACTTTTTATAGACACTTATTTTTTACGCTGACCCAGAACAAACACTGGTGTCAGACAGAACCAAAACTTATATATTTTTCCTTTTTAAATTTTCTACAAACATACATACATGTATCAACAAATAGATTCATTGTTAAACAACTCAAAGCATAAAACATCCAAAGCAACTCAAGGAAAGAGAACTGCATAAGTGGTTTCAAAGAATCTTATATATATATATATATATATATATATGTTATACAATAATAAAACGACATACAAAAGACTTTCACATAGAAATATTAGCGTTCAACCACATACAATCTAGTGTGCCTTATATCTGACCCTTGGCCCCTGTTTTCAAAGAAACTAGCGCAATGATATGATACAGTGAGAAGCAAATCTAAGAGGTGAAACATTTTATTTTTTTAACGCAGAACGAGTTATTAAGCACCATACATTCTTGTGACCGCAGTAAGAATGGTGAGCGAAACAAAGAACTACTTTTGAACAGCGCGGACAAAGCCGCGGGCGATGGCAAGTAAATAATTAAAAGTTAACTCCCAACAAAAAGCGTCTAGCTTATTATTGTGGCTCGGTTTGTCCTTCCTGCTTTTGTATGGCCTAAATCGATATGGCCTAAATCGATATGGCTTTTTACGACAATCAAATTAACAACATCTTTGTAACACACGTTTGAGTAACGAAAAATTCACAGCGGAATAAATTACACAAATAATGTTTTGATACATACAGTGAATCGTGTATGCTCAATAATAAGCCATAACCGTTGACGCTTATTGGGCGAGGCATATTATATCAAACAGTGAACAGGAAGAAATTGATGATGAATCTAGATAAAAGTTTATGGACTTGTGTACCGTTTAGGTGCAACCATAGAGGTTTAGGTGCAACTATAGTACATGTAGGTACCTATAGGGCTCGCCCGGGCCACTACTGCCTGTGTGTCTAGCGGGTTCATATGGTTCCCGCGTTTTTTATTCTGCTCACATTAGAAAAACTAGCAAATGCAAAAGATCGGTTTTTGGACGGTGAACCTAGTTCCATTTTTCTAAAACCAATTCCCAAATTTAATAAGTAAAGTAAACCTAGTAAATAAACGTAAAGTAATGTAAATCTAGTGATTTTAATTTCAATCCCCCACTCCAGAAGTCAAAGCTTCAAATCCTGACACGAACATCTCATTTTAGTTATCTGTGGTATAGAATATAATAACTTGCAATAACTGTAAAGGAAAACATAAGGAAATTAACGTTCTCCATAATTTACTGTAAAGACTGTCAACACGTATTAGGTAGATCAATGTGGTTGCCTGTAGTCCTTGTATTCTAAACACCTTTGTTCCACAATGGAATGCTTAACTTATAAGGGTAATAAGAATGTTTTACAAATCTAAGAAAACCAAAAATGACAACTCCCCACACTAAGTTCATATTAATCGCTACCATGGATGCTACTTTTAAAAATGTGCAGTAACAAAAAATTAGAACATTTTATCAGAACAAAAATATTTTTGATCCTGCTCATTTCTACTTAATCTCGTCAACAGTATTTCCATAAATCCTAACAAAGCCAAAGAATAACAGACATTACGTAACCGAAATAGAAAAACGAAAGCTTTATGTGAAGTTACTATTTATATTCAGTGGCATTTTTAATTTCTGTTGACTCTCACTACACTACACGAGTTAAAATAGCCGACAGAGGGCGTATCCAGCTGACAGTTTTGACAGCTCGCGTGGCGGGAAACGATTAAAAACAATATTCTTTTACTAAAATAATCTCTTTGAAAAGAATATGTAATTATCATTTTGGCGTCGTAATTCAGGATTTCATTAGTGTAGGGATACCTGTGTCATAACACTCAATTAAAGATATATACATAATAACAATAATAAAAGCCTTTATTACTGCAAAAAGTTCTACAACTAAAACTACATAACTACATAAATATATACAAATTTTGCTTTTTATACGAAAGACATGGTACTACGCAACATTTAATGAACAAAAAGAGATAAATTGTAAATTAAAAATATATAGCAACAGAGTAGGAGAAGGAGAGAGAGACAAAAATATCGTTAAAACTGTCAGTGCTTTTTAAAAACACAAAACACATTAGTTATTATACAGCTATAGTTGCATACAGCTAATTGCATAATTATGTTGCATTACACGGCCCTTATAAGTATATGTAAATATATATTACTATACAAGGAAACTTAATAACCGAACTGAGCACATATTGGAAATTGAATTTACCATAACACAAAGCAATCTGCCTACACAGAGCAGTATACTAAGATTGGTTGCTGTTTAAGCTCTGATTCTATTACCGAGTTATACCTTGCAGTTATATGAGATATATATTTATAGAATCGATTTCTGCCGCAATGCAGCAATACACATTTATTATTATTATATTATTATAATGTGTGAAGACATGAATAGGAGAACTGAGGAAATCTAACATTTTAATGTAAGCTGAGAATTTCCTCAAATTTTACTAATTTTGTGTGTTTTTGTCTACTCGTTTGACAAATAAAGGCTACACCTATGTCCTACCCTCACAATATATTTTGAAAACATGCAATTTCTTCAAATATTATAACATTTTACTCCATTATTAATTAACACTTTGAACATTACTAACAACAAAATACATATGTGTTATTTCTACATAAAAGAAATTTATCTTATTAAAGATATTTAACGAACTGCATTTGATATATAGGTACTGATTCAGCTTTCACAGTCATCATCCCGTCTCATGAGCTTACATCATCTAATACATCACCTAATTAGCCTGTTCCACGAACAAGAACAGTGTATTAAAATTATAATGTACTATCACGCCTGTAATCCCGAAAGGGGTAAGCAGAGGAGTGTAATACATTTCCACGTTTCACAAGTTATATATAAGTCCCATGGAATAGGTGTTAAGCCTATTGTCATACACCAGGCACAATTCCAGACTCCGACTTACTACTAGACATTCTAAATTAGAAAAACCTAATAGCACCCGACCCGGGATTTGAACCGACTAACGAGGCAGTCTACAATTTGTAATTGTAACTAAACTTATAATGGTACCATAAAAACTGTTATTTATACGATTAACTACATATATCGCCGACAAGTAGGTACATCGAAGTTAGTTGATAAAAATATAAAAATGCGTCCCAATTTATTTTCCCTCACTGCGCTACCAAGACAAATCGGCCAGTTTAGCCTAAGATTTCTACCAAAGATAGACGATACGTTATATGCGATATTCCAGTGATCCCACGAGAGTAACTTCCTGGTTGAGAATCCTTGAAGGATACTGATAATAATAATAATATCTCAAGACATCTCTATACACGGCAATTGGATGTCAAAGTGAGCATCAGGAGAGGTTGAGACATGGTGTCTAGACGACTGTTAATCTACATACATGGCTATCAATATATACTTACATACATATTTTTACAGTCAGTTGGAAGAAATATTTGTGCTCATCACACAATGATTATTCTGGTTGAGAATCAAACCCACTACGCCAGTCAGCAGCAGTCAGGGTGACTGACCACTGGACCAACGGGCCACATGCGCGGTCCACTCTCACGATCAACCTGTTAAATTCTTTATACCACCATGGAATGGGGCCTATTGCCATATACCGGCATATATCAGTAAAACCCGAGTCCGAGCTACTACTTGAAATTTTAATTTAGGAAAAACGGACTGCACTTGATTCGAGTATTAAACCTAAGACCTCTCGATTAGCAGTCCTACTTGCAATCACTCGACCAACGAGTTTGCATGTTTTGCGCAATTCCTGAATAACCTTACGCTTTCGTATCACAGCGTTGCTACGGAGAACTAATATCCAGTAGAATAATCGTCCAGGTGCTGATTTTCCAAGAATATCCAAAATACATCCCATCGCGTATGTCACAGCGACCCACATACTGCAGTCGTAAACGCACACGAGTGCTGTGCTTCGGTGTGAGTTATGAAGACCTGGCGAATCATTTTAGTATATTTTATTTTGTTTTTATTCATTAGAAACCTTATGACACTATTTCTATATATAAGTGCCTAATTAGTTTGTACAGTTTAGAATGAAAATTCATAGTACAACGCAACTAAAATGTAAAGTTCGTCCTAAAGCATAAGCATAAGATTAGTGCAATATTATGACGACAGATGGCGTGATTAATTAGAAATTCCGGTTTCAGACAGGTCAGTGTTCTAAAATTGAATATCATTGTCAAAAGAAATTAATGATATCCGCTATCTTCTCCAAACTTGTATCGCATTACAACCTTGTCGCCACGTGTGAGAATACAATAAATTATAATATTGCGGGCAAACCGACGTAAATATAAAGTAATTACACATTACTGCTTTTCATAATTTGCTAAAATATACATTATATATAATATACAGAATTAAATTGTGCCTCGGATTACCTCGTATGTATTCGTCGTATACCTGACTATACATACGACTCAGACCATGTGCCCTTCTTCATGAACTCAAGCTAATAATATATTCGATTTTCATAATTAATAAACATTGTATTTGTTACTCTTCGGCTTTTTTATATGATTATCGTAGGTGATTTTTATTTATTAAGCTTATCCAAACTTGCAATAAGATCATCTAATGATTCAAAAGGTTTCCTTCTGTTAAATAGATCAGCAAAATCTGTGGAGACGTTAGTGCAACAGGTATTGAAGCTTTAAGCCCCACTTTATAGACTTCCGGAACAACCATAAACCTTGTAAAAGATTCCTCACAAAGTGTTACATTTTAGGCTTGTAAATATATGTACTAGTCATCATCAGCCTATCTAATTATACTGCTGGACATTAGCTTTTCCTGAGGGTCTTTGACCATAATCCCCACGCTGGGCATTAGGCGAGTTGGGAATTGCAAAGCGCAGCTTCTCATACCGCCCACACTGCTGGCCGACGGTGGCCAAAGCATGTGGCCGAGCACGGGCGATCAATCAGCACAAATATAATAACTTAAACATAATATAATGCCCATTCTCTACATCATTTCACTCGCATGTAAACGGGCCTGTAACGATTTATAACGTTATAAATCACATTAACACTTAAAGATTTTAAATGTTCGTCTCTTCTATATAAATCAATGAATACTACACATTTTTATTTGCCCCATGAGTAATCGACATGCCCGGATTCAATGACTCGTCACAGCAGAGCCGAAATATCTAAAATTAGTACTATGAAACTTATTAAATGGAGACCTTTTATGACGTGGGAATCCAGTATGGAACGATATTTAATATTACATCATCAAGGTGTTAAATAGGCGTTGAAAGATTGTTTGAAAATTCGCCGATTTAGAAGCAAGCGCCATTAAAGCTGGTATTTAGATTTTGGTTTGAAATAAATAAACGTATTTGAAAATTCAACCCCTAAGAGGGTACATTACTTCAGTAACAATCAAAGTTCCTTAGCAGAGGCAAAGCCAAAATCTGCAATAGAAGAATAGAAGAACCAATAAAACATCCTACTTTCATGATCAATTTCATCCTAATGAATACTTGAGTTGATAGAGAAAATGTTCATTTAAAACCCCATATGTTTCCTTCTGCCCCCAAAAATTCAACAGCAGAAGAACCCTTTACAAACACAGACAATTCTAACATTACCGTAGCTATTTAAAGTACTGATCACAACAAATGGTGCTGCTTTCTCAATGCCAGATGAACTGATCTTGGGAATTATTTCCGTACGAAAATGTTAAACGACTTTCTTATAAATCATCACAGGCCTGACCGCAGCAGGTGCGGCCACGCGGCGCGGCGTCTACACCAAACGTCCACACATCAAACGTGTGAAGAGTTCAAAAATAACAATTACATACAGACAATCACATATTGTACGTTTTTAAATGATTTTACTTTTTACAATACTCACGGGTAAATCTACAGATATTATTATAACATTGCGTCAACCATTCAAAAGCTGAACCCAACAATAAGCGCTATTATCAACCATATTTGTGATTCCACTCTTGGACACGGGTCTTCTCTAAGAAAAACGAAGGTTAAACCTGTAGTCTGCCACACTAACCAAATACAGATTGATAAACTTTGCACCCCATAGCGAACATTACAGAGTATGCTAATATAAGCAGAAGCTGGATGCGGCGAGCCGAGGTCAGGGCGCGATGTCGCTCATTAAGTGAGGCCTATATGCAGAAGTGGACAGAGATAGGCTAACGATGATGATAATGATATTGATTATGATGATAATGATTATGATGATAATGATTATGTCGATAATGATGATGACGATGAAAAAGACTAATCAGAACGAGCATGGATATCCACATTGCACACGTTCTAGTAACGATAAGAAATTCACTCGTGGCCAAATTTCCTGCTAATATAAATATTAAAGACGTATATAATAAATTCACGTAAATCAAATAGAGTTCTAATAAATAATAAATCAATCATTTATAATCACACAGAGGTAAATTTTCTTCCAATCCTTTCTCTCTGATATTTTTATACGTATTAACAGATATGATAAATACTTACATTGAGAATTGGTCGCTAATTTAATTAGTTTAATTGGTTACGGATTTAGCCTAAGTTTTTGTATTTCATTCGGATGCCGTTTCGAAGTTCTGAAGTTCGCATCCCTGGTACGTTGCAACTCTACGAAGTTATATGTGTTTACTTTTAAACGTCACTGCTACGGCGACGCAGGAAATCTTTTCGAGGATCTTGCATTAAAATTTTCCATAGTATTCTCATAACGCATAAATAAATTGTACCGTTCGATGACGGTATTCAAATCTCTCATTTCGATGTATACAATAGTGGATAAAATAGTGTATGAAAATGGTAATGTAGATGATATAAATTAAGGTTTTGAAACATTTGCTCTTTTTCCCAGACATTTTTACTGTATATAACTCATTTCTTATAATAATACTAATAAATAAAACAAACTAAGGCACTACGTCTTAATTCAGTCTTAAATGTATGGTTATTACTCCATATCAATAGGCTTACTACCCATTCCATGGGACGTATGTCATGACTGGAGAAAGGTACTCGTATAACTATTACACACTTGTACCTACCTCTTTGGCAAAATATAGGCGGAATATCAAGAAACGTTAACGGCCAGTTTACACCCAGCGCAGTATAGTGTAGCGAGATTGATAATCTTGAGCCAATTAAATAGAGTCATAGTAATGTCCACTCACGATGATGTGCGCTTCTGGAGAGCGGGCGCGGAGTTGTTCACGCTCGTTTTGTATCCTTTTATCGCCATTTTATTGTTCCAGTCATTGCTCTAATATATTAATGGTAGAATTGTTTTTCCATTGACGAAAATGTATTGCTTTGTAACACACAAATAGCTGTTTTATAACCCTTAATAGCTCCTTACAAATACTCGCCAATATATAAACGTACATATGTATATAGGGGGTGTGTATCTATTTATGTATCTCTGTATACATATTAGCTGAAGATCGAACTCAGTGATACTATTCGAAAAGTATATGTCCTGCAATGAACAGGAGTAGGCTAGTGGTGATGATGACGTTTGTACAATGTTTATATTATACACCTGAGCGGCGGCCGAAACATGTGCACACGCGGTAAAGCGAAACGGTGCAGAACGCGCGATGACCAGATTATTTTGCTCGTTAAAATTAATGTTAAAAATATGTAACACGCATGTAATGTGGTGAATATGTTCCGCGTGAGCTACGTACGAGCTATTTCATTTTTCTATTCATATGAACCGTATATTTGTACATGTACGTAGGTATGTATATGTGTTTATTGGGCGATAACTTGAGCACTGCGTACTATAATATGCAGTCCTTTCAATGATTGTACCTCCTATATTTTTATTCATATTTCAATCGAATGGAAATCTTGCTTTACAATCCTTACTTGACATCGACAATTGTAAAAAAATATTTATATATAGTTTATTTATTTAAATATTTTGTAAAAACAACTGAAAACTAACTATAATTGTGCGCCTGTTCTCGTTTAACCGTCTCTGCATTATGTACACTGTGTCTACAAGTAGATCAGATACGTCATATTTTGACTATAGTTACATCCATTAGTATAAAAAACCTCCACTCAATACCGATTCACTTTAATTAAGTAAAAATAAAAAAAAAAACTGTTTATCCCGTAAAGCCTTATATCCACGAAATAAGAACGGTCGAAATATTAACGACGAAGAATTTTCTGGCTTGATACCTGTATCTGGCAGTAAAAAAGTGCTTAAAAACCGTTATGTCCTTTAAAAAAAATAATGCAACTTTATTATTACTAACCTGGAAGAATAGCGTGAAGGCGACCCACTGGTAATACTTCCCGTAGCGGCGCGGCGCGTCCCCCGCGCTCCGCACCCCCGGGTACGCGCCCGCCTCGCCGGCCACCGTGAACGTGGAGTGGATCCAGCAATATGTGTTCAGCACGTCTTCTGGGATGTCCCTGTATTAAAAATCCGAAATGAGACAGTCCCACCAACGCGACCTCCAAATTACCCTAAATTGGGCACAGCTTTAGAGGGAGAGTCTGAACAAACCTGTACTCCAGGCAATTGCATCCAAGCTTGGAACAACTACTAGTTACATTCATACAACGTCCTAAGCTAAGAAACACGTTCTAGCATATGACAGGATGGCAATGATAGGGATAGTATCACAGTCCACTTAGCACATATTAGTATTAGACAATGTCGGCTATATTTGACGGGAGTCGTGTAGTCACATGAATCATGTAGCATTGAAGTGTACTTTTCATTTTTGACAAATACCTAAAAACAATAGCTCTACACAAAAATAAGTTTGTTTTCAGTCGCCTCGTACAATAGGCACGTGCAGTGTGTATTCAGTACAAACAACTGAAAACAACAATGCGTCACTAAAAAGGCTTCGTAAAGTTGCGTCGCGGCACACGTACGAGTGATTCTGACAGTGTTGTCAATTCCTTACACGAGATGTTTTGATTCAATATGCAATTTTCTGATACAAAAGAAATCTATTTATATGTATATTGTAGTTCATTAGCCGATTAGTTAACTCAACACATGCTATTTCGATGCTAACATTGGGATCAGATGGCCGTGTGTGATGTCCCAAGATGTTATTGTTATTCTTTGAGTACTTACAAGTCATATATTTTTGTGATTTATAATTTCATATATTATACTCATCGGTGAAATGTAAGTATACTGAAATTAAGTAATAACCGATTCTTATATTCTTATTTTTAAAGAATATTTGTGAGATTTTCCGTCTGCTTTTTTGGAAAACTTATAAGAACCTCAAATTAGTTAATTATTACTTTTTTATTATATTTTGACACGAAATATATAAAACTCGTATTGTCAATGATTTATGACTCTACTAACAAGCGAGACCCAAAGCAATTCACTAAAGACGTGGTACAACAAGCATTTAGATATAATGATTAATAAAATAAAGTGGTACCTACTCATAAAACTTTAATTTAATTATTATACGTTACTTAAATATTTATATGAATTCTAGCAGAAAATGGCGATTACTTAGAAATAGGTTTATTAAACCAAAAACCATGTTTATTTAGATTATTAACTTGCTTAAGAGTACCTACTAAAATCATAATAGATTTCATAATCATATTTATTTTAAACTTTTAAAATATTGCCAGTGATTTCCAAATTTACGAATAACGTAAGAGTCTTAGATAATTTTGCAGTCAACATAACTCTTAAATGTTTTTAGCTGTAACGCCATCTATTATGGAATGCCGGAACTACGTTACCTGTGAGAATATAAGAATGTACCTCGTGTGTATGCAGTCTATAGGGTTGCCCACCAGATGGCGCGTAGTCAACGCTGCGCTCGCCGCCAACAGCGCAGCGGTGGTCGCGCCGCAATGCAAACGGAACGCCACTGAATCGATTTTAGGGTTGATTCCCTGCTAAAATAGAATAGTCTTATGTAATGGTTTTGTTATATATTATAGAGTATAAAATGAAATATTCCTATTAAAAATTTGAATATGTAAATTGATTTTTTTGTCTGACTAAGAATTAAAAAGTGGTAAAGGAAAACGACCTAAAGAGCACTAAGCCTACTCATTTGGGATCCTGTCAAATAGATCAGCTCAAAGAACAGAACAGATTTCGATCGTCTTTAAAATAAACTTGACATAAACTTTGATACTTTCAAATAAGTATCTTCTTGCCATTATGCAATTTAAAATTAAAAAGATACTTTATTGAAAGGCCCTAAGCGTCTACTTTATATACGATCAAGATGTGCTCTGCTCGCTTTTCGCAAAGCCCTTTATGCAATACACTTTGTAAGAGTGCCCTAAAATGTATAAACGTGTTTCTATATTATGTGAAAAGTAAGATACCCCGCCAGAGAGCAGCGCATAGATGCTGGTGAGGATCTCCATGGGCCTGCGCGGCTGCGGGGCGCGCTCGCGCCGCCGCCACGCGCCCGCGCCCGGCGCGGCGCTCGCGCGCGCCGACGTGCGCCCGCGCCGGCCCCACGCGACGCCCGACTCTCTGCAACCAACACACAACCTGTACACACCAACCACGTCACTCATATTGATAAATACGTAGACCATGCACCTGATTATAGACTTTACATCGTTTGAAATTAGAGTGTAAATGTATGAGAGCGAAGAATGTAGAAGAAACTCAATAGGTTTATAAGAACAGAAATATTTGCCATTCGGTGCTCTCTGCGTACCCTATAAGGGACCTGGCATAGATATGTACTTATGTGTGATTTGAAACCTTTTTATACGATGCTTAAAATATTTGTTAATATGTGAGTTACATAATCAATTCTGAAATAGTTTAACTGAACACCAAATTATATCAACGGTATATATCAATTTGATTCTACAGCTAATTACCCAATTCCCATTTCATTACTACTTATAAACAATTTCTTCTCTACTCCGCAAACGTGCGGTTAACCGCTATGGCGGCTGGCCGTAAACCGCTGTCAGGTAGGAAAATTAGGTAAACATGATCATTAGCACAATCTTTATGTGTGAGTCGCATGAAGAATCCCTGCTTCGAACAAGACATACAAAGGGTTATACCTACATTTACACATAGACTCGATTAAACCAAACTTTACTTTTAGTCGATAGTAAACATCGGTTTTATGAAGCCGACGCATAAACATGGAATATTTGACATAACCAAATATCAGACAAATGCACTCATAACATTTATACCACGACCAATGATATTAGAAATCTAGAGGCTTTACTTATATAACGTTCTTTATTCCTTATTTTTAATTTTAAAAAATAACGGTTTCTCTAACAGGACTTGAGTAGATATGATTAGTCCTTATTTGAATGCAAAGTATTTTCTAATTCTTCCCCCGTACCACTTACGAGGTTTCAGTGTGAAGCGTTTTACTCAACATGAGCTGGGTACACCAGGTGTAGAGTAGGAATGCGGAGTGGAAACCGCAATGCCTAATTCAGTATTACACAATATTAATTACTTAGAAGTACATTGCATACATAATGAAAGAAATAACAGTACCAATTTTCTATAGCCATAACAGGCACATCTACCAGCTTTGTATATATTAATCTTGGAATAAGTTCACCCCCTAATCCATAGAGGGATATCGTGAGAGTGAGCTACATTCCTTTACTTATCGCTTCAGGGAAATACAGGTATGATGATATATTAAATATCAGCTTTCTACGTCCAGATTTGTGCTTGCAATGAAAATATTTTTTTTTCATGAATTAATTACACACTAAAATGGGTCTCTATACATAAAAAAACAACAATCCTATCGTCAACGAATATAATATCCCAGTGTTCGGTATTGGTAATCTATAAATGTGAAAAGTTGACAGAACATTCTGGAAAATTTTTAGATTTGAAGGCATAGTTCCACGAGACGTTTTACTTTGTCGCTTCGTATATCGCATTTAACCGCTGACGTGGAAACTAAGCCTTACTAAAAGATTGCTATTTTACAAGACCAAGACTTGCTGAGTGAGTTCTCCTCCTCAATCTGACAAATTCTATTTGTGAGTACAAATGTGGTCTTGGTGGAGAGAAACACCGAGATAGCGTAGATACAGTCACATGCATTATGCATGCGAACTAAATATACTGCAACGCCGAGTCTATCTTAGGCAGTACTCAGATGTCGTACAGTACGGTGACAGCATGGATTGAAGTCCCATTATAACTAAATCATTCGCTGTCCTTCTGTTAAACTTTACCTCATTTTTCAGATTCTCTTATTTGAATATCAAATTATTGACCGTATTTATAAATAAATAACACATGTTTTTGTTATGCAAAAGATCCATGACTGTAAAACATTGTTGATGACGTGTTTATCAAATCTTAAGTAGACCCAAATGTACCTAATTTCTGTCATAAGAATTTTGCTGCTAATAAGGAGGACATAGAATTTCCTCGAGTTTTCTTATCATGTTTTTCAAAATGGAATGCAAAGATTTGGAAGAGAGATCATGCAATGGTAGTTACACATGCCTTGCATTTGCCCAGAAAGTCATTGAAGTACTGAAAGTATTATTGACTATTGGAAGAGTGACTAATGTAAATAAATTTAATAAGTATTCGCAAGGAACTGATAAATAATGTGCCTGACTGAGGGAAATCTATCATTTTTTTGTCGCTAAAACATATACAATATTGTGACCTAAATCCGTGTCACTTCAAGATAAGTTCCTGTGACTGGGTAATCACAAGCTTAATTACAATGTGGAAAGCTCATGTACCTACTAAAATTATATGTATACTTTTTCTATCAAACCTAAACAGTCACACAAGTGCTTACTATGTTGTACATATTTAGAACTTTTTATTGTGTTTATATGGGATATTTCTTCAATCACTGCAAATAAAATTTCAAATTCTTTCGATTGCGCCTGCAGGCCCAGAGACACTAATGTATTCTACTTGCCCTCCAAGATAGAATTGTATCTGTAATGGACGCTAGAGTTTCGTCCAATTACTAGGCTATAATAGAATTAGTTACAGGTTATTTAGTAGGTATTCTTGAGCCGAATATAGTTGCAAGCAGTGCAACATTCCACACACCTTGTTCTCTTCTATCATTTTGTTTACTATTTTGCACTTGATCTACGGATAAACTGCAAAAAATAAGAAGCGCGATTCGGTGTTATATAGAAAACAGACGAAACTACTTTCCAGCAAATAACTATAAACGTTTCAACAACATTGTAGATATATATACATATATATAGGTATCACATTTACAATTCAAAGGACCATTTAGGAAAATAATAAGAAAACCGAAAGGAATAAAATTAAATATACATGCAAATATTTGGTCTGTTTAAGAAAAATATTAACAATAAAATATTTTAACCATCAAATATTGCATCCAATAGTCTACAGTCAAGGTACAACGCGTGTCTCGACCTGTTGAAACCAATTATTGGAAGTAATATTAGCGAATTTACTTAAGTTAAAATTAAAGCATTAAAATACACTTTAAATTACAGCCGCAAAGGCAATTATTTAATACAAAATTTAGAAAATGTTAATACGTTAGACAAAACCTAAAATAAATTTAGAGAAAATTGAAAAAAACTCACCCATCACACAGATAACATGGTACATTAAAAACTATAGCGAAGGAACACATATTGACAAACATTTTCTTACCACAGAATGGGACGTCGGTTAAAAGAGCTTCTCCCAACAAAGATGAGACAGTATTGGTTCCTATACCGAAAATAAATTACACTAACTCGCGCTCGGAGCTCGTGGATGTACCGCGTGCTGGGAACTAAACCTAATTTTGAATGGAAACTAGAAAACAAGCATAGCTAGCACCGTCGTAAAAATCAACGTAAACTTGAGGATCGACAGAATGAGTATTAAAATTAGCGAGGCATTAAAAAAAGCGGGAGGATTTATAAAAATTGGAGTTCTGAATGGGATGTCTCGTTAACTTTATTGGGCATTGGTTATATTGTATCTGTTTTTTATATATATAACACTGTTGTGTCATTGAGTGCGATAACTCTTGGAATATTAGGAATGATATTCTTAAATTGACAAGACTTATTTCAATTAAAAATGTAAAGTCTGAGAAAAAGTATAATTTATAATGAGTTCTCAAACTTTTCAGTGCAGCGCGTAATTTTAAATGAGCACTTGAAATTATATGTTTAGAAGAAAATATTAAAATAATGCTGAGTATTTATTTATATGAAAGTACCAACAAAACAACTTAATCAAAATTTGTCATTGTAGCTGGTGACATTTTCGATTTAAGTCTTTACTCAATGCTATATTGAAAATCGGGTCATCACAGAAACATTCTACAAATGAGACAATATACATAAAAAAATAAATATTTAAAAAAAAAAGAACTACCGATTACAATATTGACGTATATCAAACTATATTTAAGATCCTGGACCGATTTAATGTTTTAAAATTCTAACAAAACCCAACAATACCACAGCGATATATTATACTTATGTGTCTGTATTTTAATACGGTTTATTTAAAGGACGATTTATATGACAGCTCTAAATTTTAACCACAGTGTGAAATCTGATTTCTCATTTAAACGTAAAATCAAATTTGGACACTCTCCAGATTGACCGTTTAGGTTTGATAAATGACCTATTCAACGCTCGCCATACGATCCTGTTGTGTGCTAATTACTCATTAAACGCATTAGGGTGATGTAAAACGTAAATTTATTTAAAAAGAAGAAGATTTAAGATATGTTATTAACAGAAAATAGGTCATGGTCCCAAGCTACACCTTGGGTTACCTACTCCATGCACTTTGAAACGAATGGCATTTCACAAACACTAAGCAAGTAAGGTAGTAGAAACGTAAACAATAAAGAACAGAGGCATCAATAAAATTTCAACACGAAGTTTTCAGTTTAACGGACCATGTCAAACAAACACAAATTGTGAGCGCCGTCAAACGCTGCCCACGTGTCAAAGAATGGGAAGATTGACGGTGGAACAACTGATGATGATTTTTAAAGAAATCTCTTTGTCTGTTTGTGTGATAATTCGTGAATCAGAAGTATATTTGGAACTCGGTCGAACGTCTGCCGAACGGTACATGATCGGTTTCCGATATTTTTATCAACAATCGTTTATTTTGAGATCGATAATGGACAATCTGTGTGTTCTCTGAACATCCAATTTTTTAAGTGTAGGTACTTTTGTTATGTGGTAGGTAGGAAAAAGAGTTTTCATTTGAGATTGAAAAAACAAACAATTCATACCTAATATTCGCTATTATGTTTATATTTTAAACTCATCCGCGTTTATTATTTCAATTCAAGCGTAGGAAGTGTTAGCGTGTGTGTTGTATGCATTATTGCGAGCGTTATATCGGTAGCTTTAAAAATTTTATATAAAATAATTACACATTCGTTCTGTTTTATGCACAAGCGTGTTTAACGAAATGGGATTTTTATACGATTAACAAGTAATGTGATTTATTGGACGAATCTGAATCACTCTAATCTGTGGAATAGAAATGAGGATGTAAAATTGTTATTTATCTCATTCGAACAACGCATAATGTAAATATTATTGGACAGCCGATTTACAATGTTAAATGTATTCAAGGATATTGCAGTTTTTATGAATCTTTATTAGCTGCAGTGAGTAATACACAAAAGTATGCAATAGTGTTAGTGTTACCAATATAATACTATGTACTCCTATTTCGACTGTAATACTGTTATTGAAATTACACTTAGAGAGAAACGCAATTTTATATACATATAAAATTATGCATAAAAAGCAACTTTTCCACCCCGTCTTTGAAAATGGTATTAAAATTCGATTCTAGGCAGGTCTGACCTTTTTTCTGCATAATTATGTCTAAAACTGATCCGTTTAAGACACGCTATGTTGCAGTACTAAATTTGATTTATTTCTGTAAGTTTTTGAACGTTACGATAGTTCCAATTGGGATTTATTCGTGCAGTAGGAAAGCTTTATAGTGCATTCTACGTATTATACACAATTTACGTATTATACACAATACCAAAGCCATTTACAAAGATAGAATTATTATATTTAAGTAATTTCTTGTATTCTGTTTTAGTTTCGTTCAATTCAAAATAAATCAAATAAATTGTTAGGAGTCATATTTCGGTAAGGCTGTTTAAATTAAATCCAAATAAAAGAGAGATAATCACATGAGTTTAAATTTTTAGGACAAATACCTGATTTATATTACATTCCATTTGCCAAACAAATCTGTTTAGTATCACAACACATGTAATATTCACCTTCGGTTATTAAATCTTTGTGCGCGGACTCCTGCGTCGGGCCTTCCTCCGGACGTCTTTCCCATCGGGTGGTCGGCTACAGACGAGCTTAACGCCTAGCCACGCCCACCTGCGCGAGTACCGCCATCTATCGGAAGCCTACGACAACTAGAAAAAATTTCAAATGAGAATATATATTGTTTTTCAATTTGGAATATAAAAATAGTATTGATGATAGAACATGCCAATTAATTTTGCGTGGAAGGGGATAGGTGAAACTATAATAAAGAAATGTTTGTAAAAAGACCGTGTTTTCGGAATTTAGAATTATATTTCTAATAGTTCAGGTTACTGCAGATTTATCAATAAATAATCGAATCATTTGTAATCGAATGATCAAAAATACACATAACGTCCTTTAGAATAGAACAAAATGCTGATCTGATTATCCTAATGCATATGCCATTGGGTTACATAAAGCGTACGATACGTTTATGATCGACGGCCGCCGTGTAATTAACATGTATGCATGATAATTATTATTTAATATTAGTGTAAGTAGTATTTATCATTTCAACCCACAATCGACTAATGCCGGCCATTGGTCTTTCGTTAGCATCGCAACAAGATTAACTTCCAGAATGCTCCATTAGTATCATCCGTTGCTACCAAAACCATCTCCAACAAAAGGCAAGCGAGCCAACTGCTGGTAAGTGATCACCGTCGCCTATGGACATTTGCAAAAGTCGAAGAGTGACCTATGCTTTACCGGCTTTGAAGGAGAACTGTCTTTGC
>DWME01000140.1:0-43215 GCA_018244795.1 Parelbella ahira ahira | reverse complement strand
AATTAATCCCAACTGAGATTCTAATCAGGGTCCGGCCGATCAGGTCAAACATTTATTCGTTGACTGTTTGATTTAATGTAGGTACTACATTGAATGTAACATTAAATCTATGCACGTTTTTCTCACCGGCCTATTTGGGTACATGGATTTGTAAATAAATTACGTGGCTATTTATCCCATCGGCGCGGTGCGACGAACGCAATGTGACATTAAAATATATTTGTAATGTCACATTGTGTTAGTAAATGTATACCGCTTTTTGCGTCATAACAGCAATACATAGTAGGGAAAATTTTAACCTAACGTAAATATTTAGGCAAAGAGTCCTTTGCAAACACACAAAATATTTTTGTAACATTCCAATTTATATCAGTAAACAGACAATACAATTGAAACAATAACACTTTGCAGCCAAACAATACAAAATTCAAACATAATGCGAACGTACGAACGATAAAGCTTAGTACCATGAATACAGCGGTTTACGACAAGCGAAACCACTAACAACCTCTAGCGAGCTACAAACGCTTCATACATTACGAGAGCTCAAAATTAAGTTAGAATAATAACAGCGCAATCTAAAATTAACCTTAAGTTCTTTACCGTAAAGTTGAAATCACGGTGATATCAAATTGGAGTTTCCTATATAATTGCGTTCTAAAGTCTCTCCACCTATACTTATCTTTTATTAAAATCCCTTCAATAAGATGCTCCAAAAGCTTAATTATAATAATGCTCAGATGAGCTGAGTTTTACGCTGCTTAGATTAGGGCTTATTCATTTAAGCTATTAATGTTAGTGACATAGTTTCGACTTCAAGTCTTAGAGTATAATTGTTCTTATATATCGATGTTAACCTGTCCTTTTTATTATACGATTTAAGAGCATAGGTAAAAAAAGGTTCTTTTGTTTAAATTTAGATTTTAATTAAATAATTGTTACTGGCCATCTGTGTAACTTGGTTAGTCTTGTATGACTAGCCTAGTACCTTATTGGTACAGCTAATCTTAGTAAATCAATAGTGTTTTGTTTTCTGTCGTACAGAACTCAATTATTTGCCGAAAAGATAGTAAGGTGAATTTATGTAACTGATTCGAAATGTCGGTGAGCGTGTGGCGTTTCTGTGGCAACAATAACAGGTGTCCTAATGACGTTAGAGAACCAATCTTTATTATTTTTGTTAAATAACATTACTGTTGGGTATTACACTTGTTATGCCTTCACGTCTGTGTTATCTCATGTCTATTGTGTACCAAACATTTTCTCAGGTTGTAAATTGTACGATAAAAATCGTTCGGTATTCCTTAAGTTCCTGGCTATACTCATTTTGTTGCAGTTTTCAATTGCGTTTATTTAATTAATTGCAAGATAAATTACAATAACCACATTGCTATTATCGATGATGGATTGCTTACGAAAAATAATTAGCAAAGACAATATCGAAATAGTTACAAATACATAGCTTACATAAACATATGTACAAAAGCCCTCAGAGTCAGCGATTCGTTGAAAGTTGATGTAATAACGTTTAGATGAACAAAGTTTTAAGCTGTTCGGATTAAGCTTATATTTATTTGAGCTGTGACTGCAAGTGGCAAAGTTTTCGCTTGAACTTTGTTAGTTAAATTTTCTTTACGTGCATGGATCTTACTAAAGTTGATGTGACTCACTGCAGAAATGTTAAATGTATTGCGGAGTTACACTCGGACCTAAACTTGGTGGGTGACGAGAATGGATACAGTGTGTAGACATAGTAGATTATGGGTATTATTTTTCTGAGTATCTATGGGGGTCGAACTTTCCAACACAACGCACATGTGATTCTATTGCACGTGCGTTGTCGAAAGTTATCACTCTTTATTATGTCGTCCCGTGTTTCAGTGAATATTATGACTTACAAATTGAAACATGTTTGTTAATTTTAAAACCTAACTTTTAGTTTACACATAAAAATAATCTATTTTGTATTCGTTCTGGACGTCGCAACGTTATGAGTTTGAGTTAAATTTGAAAGAAGAAAATTACCAAAAATATTAAACAATTTGTAGCCATAAGAGACGTCTAATATTTAAAAAAAACTCTGTCGTATTTCAGTAATGTCATTAAATATTCAGGTTCAGTAGTATTTCTCATGAACAGCTACTCGTTCAAAGTTAAATACAGTTAAAAGAATAACTACCATTAATCACGTAACGTTTCTACTAAAAACTCAACAGACACCAAGGGTTCAGTGAACCGGAGTGAACTGAAGGTCACTGAGAATGGGGGTAACAATGGTTGCGAATTCCCACGATGTTACACACATACATACATACTAATTAAAAATACAATGCAACGTATACTTTATTCCATCCTTTTAAAGTTAAAAATGCATCAACTGTAACAGTCGTTGTCGGTGCAAGCAATTTCACGCTTAAAAACGCACAGTAATAATGACCAAAATTGATTAAAAATAAATTCCCGAATAGAAAACTCAGGTTACCGCGTTCTCATAAGCGATTCTATAATGTTCTTGATTTGAAGTGCTTGTTCGAAGTTTTTCTTTCGGGAATTCGCGGGAATAACTCGACGGAAACTGGGTATTCCTGATCACGTTCATCGGAATTTTATTCCTACGAAAGGTAAACTGTTTTCTTAAACGGTTTAATCGGATTTTCTTCGAATTGTTATGTTGTTATCGAATCGTAACTTTTGAGCACCAATTTTGGATTTGTGCAGACTTGTTTGAAATATTTATCAATTATTAGTTTTGAGCGCGTTTCAAAATAATCTGTAAAGCACGAAACCTGTACAATTTTTCTAATTACTTGAGTATTACGACCTTTCTGTTCTTATTCTCCTATTAAGTTTTTATTTCAAATCGTTTTATGACATTAATTTTAAGCTGAACAACACCAAATACCTACTAACTTTGAGTAAGTTGAATAACATACTTATATTTCAGCTTTAATTGTCTATATAACATAAGACCTCCTATTTCTGTTTCTGGTATATATGATTTGGTATTTTTTTTACAATCAGTTTTGACTGGTGTCATTTTTAGTCTCACGAGGTGCTCTGATTAGTAGTCCTCAGAGGCAACGCTATAACTATCGCTTCTTCATCATCATTATCAGCCTATATCAGTCCACTGCTGGATATAGGCCTGCCCCAATAAGCGCCATCGCGCTCTGTCCTCGATTTGCTGCATCTAGCCCTTGTCTACAGCCTTTTGCAGTTCGTTATTCCACCTAGCAAATTTAAATTCCGTTAAGATAAACTATACTTAAGATAAACTATAGTTTATCTTAATGGAACTTTGGTTCCGACTTGAGAATGAGCGCAACTTTCTTTACAGTTACGGGAGTAGCTAGCTTGCTACAGGTCTTCTCAAGCTACCGTCTCAACGAAATCCACAAATACGTATTTGTACTAACACTAACACTGAGTTATTACGAGGCACATATTACATATGAGTAAAGATGGGCTTGCTTTACAAGATTACATATGTCTATTAATTATTTTTAATTGTCCCACACTATGAACAAGATAGTCCAGTGCGGTCAGTTGGAAATATCTGGTTAATATTGATTCAAAATCGTTCAGATTTAGAACAGAAAGCTAATTTTCATCGTTCAATTTTCTATCAACTTGAATTAGAACATCTTTGAACACCAATCGACTATCTGCCGAACAGGTGTAAAAAATTCTCTGAGTTGGTGACGTTTCTTCGCAGACGGGAATATTGAAAACGTACCCTTTTTTCCAGCAGAAATTAATCAGCTTCTTTAATTATTTCACGTCAAATATGTACATATTTGTATGGTGGTGTGTACAAAAGATATCCAGATGGTTTACTCTTGCACGTTTATGTTATCCTGATCTGTTGCGATCTTCATTTGACTTTCAAGTCATGAAGCAGTTATGGTAACGAGAGTGGTGTTTAGATGAGCCGATTGCGGGCGAAGTCGCTCAGCGCTTAGCTTCAATACTGCTCGTTTACTTGTCACGGGACGATTGCGGATGGTACAAGTGACAAACGATTAGTGTTGTAATTAGTGCAATTTTGTTACGTTAAATTTACATTACATCACGCCTGGTTTTCCTTGGGGTGAGAATGTTTCCATACACTAGGCAAAAATTCAAACTTCGGAATACAACGTCAAAGGAAAAATGTTTTTTGAAACATTTTATTACGCTTTTATTTCTATTTACTCTTTCAATGAACAAAAGTTTTTTATAGTCAGTTTTTTCTAGGGATTATTTTCGCTTCTGGATGAAATATTCATACATTATGTGCTACTCATCATTGTATTGTTGGGTATAATTTTATTGTTCATCAGCTTAATAATATGAAGTATTAAAAGTCACTTTAAATGGTAAGGAATATTTAATAGATAATTACTATACTGATTGCGCAACACCGACCGTTCTCAGTCCACCGCACCATGCGTTCCCACAGAAGACAATGTTCTCGCCGCTATACTGTGAACAGGAAATGTAATTGTATGTTTTGTATCGATTCAGTCTAAGAATATCATTTCAAGAGTGAAATACAGCTATACTGTTGTTGATAGGAAACATAACATCACGCTTTTCCTAGAAGATGTGGGTAGATTAGTATAGTGCAGTTCCCGATACACCAGTTATGTTATACGCACCACCACGGAATACAAGGTGAGTTTATTGCCGTATACCGGACAGAAAGCATTACTTACTACTACTTTTCGTACTTCTGCTAGGCATTTCAAGTTACAAAAACCTAATAACATTTTCCTCAACGCAGGGATAAAAGCTAGACCCGTTTGATCAGCAGTTTCGCTTGCAACCACTTGGTTGGTTGGTTGGTCAAATATTTGGGAAGTCGATAGTCACGATTCATGTATTGATTAAGTTATATTATTGGAAGCACAGAATGTTTTTACAGGATTGTCTAAAATCCTTTGACGTAATGCAAGAAATGGAAGGGTCTTTTCAGAAGAATAAAAAAGTTTTGATCTCTATGGGCAACGCATATGCAACCTTTCTGCATTATTATTATATACATTTCCACCGACAACGACCACTAAAAACACGTGTCTTTTGTTAATTTTGGTTAATTTTGTTTCATCTATTTTCTATTTGTCTTATGAATTATACCATACAAAAACCACGCAGAACTCCACTCATTCGGTAAAAAGTCATTGATTTTGTATAGACAGTCATTTAAGGAACAAAGTGGGCTCGTATTAAGCGAGGAGAGGGTTCCTAAGAATTTTCACTTATCCTAACAATGTCACGTTTTGTTTTGTTTTATTTAAAATATGTTGTATTAGCGACACGAAATTCAGTTAAACAACACATCAATTTGTAAAACTATCAAATAGGCTGGAAATTTTTAAAGCCTTAAATGAATTGAAATATACAAGTAACTTCTCGAATTCCGTAAGGTTTTCTCTGAAACACGAGTGTGCCTTTAAAATGATCTCGCGTTATCGAGAGTTGCTGTCGAATTAATTGAGGAGATTTTTAATATCATAATCCGCTTGTAATGTGTTATCGAGTCGAGACCACAACTAGCGATTTACCTTTATAATAAATACTCTTGCGCCGCGTCAGTCCCTTTAATACTAAAACACCAACGTAATACTGGCGTCGTTACTGGCGTCCATTCCACCAGGTTAATTACAGACGCCGCAGTCCAGTCCCACCGTAACGTTGAACGTTGATTTAATAACGACATTTGTAGATATAATAATTTCCCGCCTGACTGCGTCTTTGGTCAAGCGGTTGCAAGCGCGAGCGCTGATCGAGGGTTCTGTGGTTGATTGTCGTGTCGGGTACCATACATTTTTTTGTAAGTTAGAATTTCTAGTAATATTCCGGAGGCTGGATTTGTGCTGTGTATCAGATAAGTCAAACGTATGAGTGTACTATAATCCTGTGTTTACTTGATCAGGGAGACATAGCCGTGATTTTATGTTACAGAAATATTTAAAAAATGTGCATTTACATAATATATCATAAAAATTATCAATGTATCAAATTTTTCAAAACGAGATAAGATTTATTTTTGTCACTTCAAACAAGGCCATCCACATTAAAACCTAATTCTGTTATTGACGTATGTATATAATAATATACCGTCGATATAATTATAAGTTAAAAGTTTATTACGTAAAAGAGGGTTATGAAAAAAAACTAAAAACAATGTGATCCAAGGAGTCTTTACACCTTCCCACGGTGTTATGTTCAGCGACCGTAACGAGTGCGTTTACAGAATTAAGTTATGGCATTCATTAATATCGTATCAACAAAAACGTGTGTACCTATGTGTTTCAACTGTGTGCTGTTCACTCGTATCCGAGGCTCCCTATAGTGACGTAATATTAATTATTTTCCTAGGTTACGATTTTCAATCGGCTAATAAGGTATAATGAATAAATGGCAGTGGTATCTTATGGTATCCTCTATTGTGGTATCCTCTCCACTCGTAGGAGACAATGGTTCCATCTACCAGTATTCACTGCTTACTTGTTGAGAAAGGTCACGTATAAGGTCTGCAGGCATTTTTCCGTTCTTTACAAGAAGATAAGAAGGTTAGCGTGTTAACACCCCACTATAAAATCTCCAACCGCCAGCTAGTTAACATGAACTTTGACTAGGTGTTGTGCAACTCGTCTCTAAACGCACGCATCCTTAGGAGAACAAATTAATTATTCCCTCTTAATAGAAGCGAGTTCAGTTTAAGCGATGTATTTTATAATTCAATGCATCTAGTAACCTTTTCGTGTACGTTATCAACAACGACGAGTGCTGGAGATCGGTTTCTGAAGGAAAATTTTATGCAAAATTGTTTTGATTAAATTTGTTAAGCTTTAAGAATTTGATCACATGGAGCTCAAAACGATCAAATTCAATATATTGATTAAATTAAGGATTGATTATAATGAAGATGCTGAATAGATGCAAAGCATACTATAAATTTGCCTGAAATTAAAGTACATATCCGGTCACTTTTGGGATTAAGGAATATAACTCTTCGAGTATCAGCGGTTTCTTTACTAACTATAAGCAGTGAGTGAAATGTGCTGTCTGTATGTGCCACAGTATTGAAGGCAAGAAAGATTTTTCTATTTGTAGATATCGTATCGGTTACTGTATTTTCTAATGGCTACGGTTATGAAATTCTCTATAGGATTTTACGACTATAACTTCCTTTAAAAAAATCTCTCAAAACTGATCGGTGATTTTTATTTAACCTGCGTGTAAACCTTAGCCTGTTATATTAGTTACCTTATAATTAATACAGCGTACGTAAGTCAACCGCCAAGTGTGCGCGCTAAATGAGTATAGCTCTCTACTCACAATTACAAATGAACATAATCTAGTAAATGTCAAGCTTCAACGGTCCTCATTCAATAAAAGGAATGCTCTGTGTAGTAGGTACCTCACTTACAGCTCTATTACTCTTTGTAAACTAAAACATTATTTACCGCTTTATAGGCAGTTCTCAACAGTAGACTCACAAGCATTACACAAAGTTTTCGTAAGATTAGCGCGCAAAATATTATAAGATCCTCTGTGCAAGTTCACGTGTAAGCCCGACATAAAAATATAAATAGATTATGACAGTAAGCTGTACTAAATGGTTTTAATTTCGTTTAATTATCACAAAAAATGTTTGAAAATTCACGCTTTTCCCCGCTTTGGTACTCTGGTGGTTTGGTACTGGTTAATCTCTGTATGTTACACATTTATGTCAACATGTAGTTAAAAGTAACATGCAATTAAAAACTACATATTAAATCACACAAGTTATCCGTGTAAAACTGAAAACAATAGATTCCATGTACAAAACATACCTATATCAAAACCAGTTATGTGTTCGAATGAGATTTACCAGCAATCATTTTTCATATTACACATTCCTCAGTCAGAATAGCGAAATTAAGTAATAGACTTTCAAAGAAAACGCATTTTCAAATCCCTTTGAAGATCCTATTTCGTGCGCTGAAAACATGAAATAATTCTCTCTAATTGCGACTGAATGCTGAAAATTGCATTGCAGTCTTTTACCAGCGAAACGTGAGCGGTGAACGACAAACTCGCTGAAAATAGAAATAAATAATGGCTTAATCTCACAACTTCTCACTAGCACTTTATGTAGCGTAGGTATCAGGGACACAGACGCAAGACAAGTGTAAAAAGATTTAGAGTCAGGTTAATAAGACTCAGGTCGGCAATAGGCTCACCACCTATTCCATGGGACTGAAACGTAATTGTAACGGGGAAACGGGGGCTGTACTACCCGCCTCTGTCAACGCTTCGAGGATTACAGGTGTGATGTTACTTTTGAAAAGGGACCCCTTTACGTTTCCTATTTATTAGGTAATGAAAGCAGAAACGCGGTACGAGAGACAAGCGTCACTGAATAATAATAGCATTCAATGGTGACAATATATCAATGACATACATAATATGTATAAATTCCGTCATTCTTCATCCAATAGAAAATTTAGTCGCGGCACGTTTAATCGTCGATACTAAAACGTCACCAAAGTGGCTGTTACATTCAACGGTGTCCTCTTTCAGCCGTTCGCAGTGCTCGTGAGGTAATTTTCACACGCAAGCCGTCATCACGGCCCGCTTTCTACTTATTAGTGTATTGTACTATATGAGTAGTGCGCAGTTAGCTACGAGTATTGTAGGAAAAAATATGAAGATGATAATGCCTTTCGTTATAATATTCTTATGATATGCTACTCTTTTGACATACATATAATACTTATGTATAAAACAATTTTAATGCTTCAACGAACTGTAATACTTAACATTTCGTAGCAACCATTGCTTAAATTTCGCACTCAATTGAGGCTTAAAGCACAAATTAACAGAAGCCAACCCAAAAACATTCAACTTTAAATGTGTTTAAGGCCTCATCAGACCGGATATCCGATTTAAAATTCTCATTTTTGTTCACATTGACCTCAACCCGCGTTGGCAACACAATAATATAATTATGAATAATGGCTGGTAGAACCCTTTTTTTGGGGTGCCTGATACAGGGGATGAAGAAGCTAATGTACTCTTTTTTTGTTAATGCGATGTTACTTAATTACTCCGAAGGTGCTGTAAGTCGTTCTCTGAGTAGCATCAATTTTCCAACCGTTTCCATCTAAACATCCATGTATTCACCTTTGTATTCCTATGTAGATGCTGTATTAGTCAAGTATATTTCTTAAATGTTCCAAACTAGTCCTTAGGATCGCGTCGCACTTGTGACTGATATAAAGAAAATCATTATTTTATATTTGAGATTCCAATCAAGTCTATATACTTTTGCTACAAGTATTATACATACATATGTACGTATAGTAACATCGCGCGTATAATCCCCGGAGAGATAGGCAGATATTATATATAAAGATAACACTTTCTTTAGTTGCGACAATTCATCCAAATCGCAGTTAGGGATGGGAGTGGAGTTCTACTTATTTCGCAGTAAAGTTAACTACATGTAAATAGTTTTCAGATAAAGTGCTAGTTGGTCCAATTAGACCGGCGCTGCAGTCAGATTGCTAAATGGTTTAGTGAAGGCGGTTCATAAGGTTTTGAAGATATAACCTTTATCCGTTTGTGGGTGATGTAATATTCAAGTGGATGCTCTCATCGGCCCCCTCGCGAGGCTTTTATTTAACTTGTTAGAATGTCGTAAGCCAATTTTGCCGCTGCCGCGAGCCATTGACGCGAAACCTGTACGTGCTGTTTTGTATTCTGGTAGCATTTTTATAAAACCCCTTGCTATCTTTTCGCCATTGGCTTTGCTTGTAATTGGAACATCTATGGCCTCGAGGTTGGAGTGTGGAAATTTACACGAAAATTTGAGTACCTACTGTGTATCTGTATGTATTGTATTTTCCGATTGAATTGATCAATTCGATCAAATGTATTATAAAAGTGATGAAGGTGATCAAACTGATCAAGTCAAGCAAATAAAAAATGTTACTATTAGGTACGTATCAATTGTGCATTTTATCAAACTTTTTCTTGTATGTAAATCGTACTTGAATTCGAATTTTCGGTATATTTTGTTGATAAAATTAACAACCTCAATGAAAACAGGTTTAAAAAAATACTACATTTAATCTGTAATTGATATGACTAAACGCTGAGGTTGCAGCAGTGAGGAGAGCTTATTTATTTTATTTTAATTTAGAGAGCTTTTCCAATCGTTATTACATAGCAACTTTAATATAACCCAAAAATACACGTGAATATCATCTAATTTTTCGTTATTTTTTGTTACAGGTAAAAAGAATATCCATCAAAGCATCGAACGTGAAAGTAAATATAAAATCGCAACGGTTTTGAATTCAGAATGCGAAGTATGAAACATGATAGAAAAAAAACGAATAATTGAAACATATTTTTCAATTAAAAATTGATCAACAGTTATGGCGAATGTGAGTTTCTACCGCCAAAGCGTGATTGAATAAAAAATGCACGGTCCACATGCGATTTATATCTTTTTATGATTTTTTTACAATCCACTTCGTACGTTTTTACATAATTTATGACATAAATATAACTGTGATTTTATTGCAGACTGATAAAGTTTTTTTAATATGGGTTATTCTAATATTGTATAATTGTATTACTGCCTCGTTGGTCCAGTGGTTGCAAGCGCGACTGCCAATCAGGAGGTCCTGGTTTCAAATCCCCGATCTTGTACTATTGGGTTTTAATATTTTAAAATTTCTAGCAGTGACTCGGAGTCTGGAATTGGGTCCGGGGAATGGCAATAGGCTCACCACTTATTCTATGGGACTTGAACGTAACTTTTGAAACCTAGGAGTGTACTATACTCCTCTTTTTGGCGTTATGATATAATTAATATAATAATATTTTTTCCTTCCGGCGTTATATTCTATGACTCCAATAAATATTTAGCTTATGTATCCACAGTTAAGAAACATTGTAAACAATATTAATAAATGTGAATAAAAAAACAGAGGTGATTGCAGTCCGGTGGCGCGTCAAGTAGTGTCAACGAACACTTCACGAGCATACTTTAAAACGAATTTCAGTTCGCAGTCGGGTTCTTCTTCATAAGTTTTCACTCACCAATATACCAACACTCCTACACACGGTGAAAAGCGATAAGCGATAGTAAATAGAGGTGGAATCGAAGAATCAATTGAAAGGTTAAAATGGCTCTATTTATGAATATACCTACATATTTTTACACCGTACCGTAAATTTCTACATCATACAACTTGATTACTACTTGAGGCCAGAACTATGATATCTATGTACATATATAGTTTGAAACCAAATTAAATTTGTGATGTGAATAATTTACTAAATATATTTGCTATTAGATAGGCCGAAACGATTGACATATTTTGAACTAATCAGATTATACTTTAGGCTTTCACCCGTTTTAGGATTTTTGTAGACATGTATTCCATAAAAATATCGAAACCCAGAAGCAAAATCTGAATGTAACACTTACAAGTTTTCTTAAAGGTAGACTGGGATCAAATTATTTTTATAATGTAATATTTTTTTAAAAGATATCTCGCTCGATATTCGCTGTACGCTAGTTAGGCGACACATCCGTTAAAAAGGTACTTTAAACGAATTACACTTAGTTGTTGGAAAATTGTTCACAAGTCTTCACTTCTGTAGCAATTAACGTTGAACGTGGAGTGTTGGACTGAAGGGGACTGTGTGTGAAAGTTGAAATCTTTTAGTGCAAGCGCTCCAGCTATGAACTAATCTTTTCAGACCAATTGTCCTCTAATTAGTGACGTTCGAAGAGTGAAAGCGTTAGTAGTTGGAATATTATATTGCGTAATTAAAATCATTAATTCGCTTACAGACAACGCTGACTCTGCAACCCTTGAGTTAATGTAGTCTGTACATTTTTCATTATATTTTGAGGTACTGCATTTATAATTCATACCTCATTAAAACTTGGACGAGCATAGAATTAGTGACAAAGTACATGAGCACAATTTATAATCCTTGTATTTTTAAAATGCGTTCCACCAGTTAGGTCTACGTAATATTAATTGACTAGTAATTGTCAATATTTTCGTGTGCTGCAGGAAGTCTGCATGACTGTTATTATCAACATCAACCTCAGTCCATTATTGCAGATTGCGCTCAAGTTGTCATATCTTGTTTCTGCCTGCAGCCTGCCGCTGATTCCTTCGGCTTGGCAGGATGACTATCTATACGTCTGTATCTTCTCTAATTACAAATACCTAATATGAGATCAGTGTCTAATAGAGTCGTGTCGATGGTCTAAGAAGTTTATTACTTAAATAAGTAAATTTGAAAAATTGTGATTGCATAATATTTCCATAAACGATGTAGCAGTAGAACAAAATAGACGTTTCAACAACGTTTTCACTGTCAGTAACAATGCTTTCTGTTTTGTTTCTAGTCTTGTTATCATCTCAGTTAAGAACGTCTATATGAGTTAACAAGTTACCAATTATTATCTATCTTTGCTACGTCTATACAAAAAAATCAGTGAGCTAAGGAGACACGTACTGAGTTATACAGTCTTATACACATAAAATTCGCGCAATTAACATAATTATATGAATTTGACGTCAATCCCGTCGTAATTCCTTGAAACTTCTCGATGACTGCGATTTCTTTCGTTAAATAAACATACACCCTTAAGGCTTATCTCAAATTGATAACTTCGTTATTTTTTTACCGATGTTATATTAACTGCGTAATTTTATAAATAGGTATGGATAGAAAGGTTTTGGTTTTCGAATGATGGACAAAAAATAATGTATCTTCTGCGTGGGTTGAACTAACTATCTAAGTACTCTTTTTGAATCTACTATCTAAGTACTCTTTTTGAATAGAGCATGCAATAGACGGAACTTCAGCAGCAAAACTTTGATTTTTGTATCTAATTTTTTGTTGGTTCGGTAGCTTATCTTCGGCAGCTTTCATAGGTGCACCAGATGCAATTGGCGACATATGAATATTCAAATATATTGTAGAGTAGATACGTAAGAATTTGTATGATTGGAGGAGTTTTTAACAACTTCACTTTTTTTTTCACAATAAGGCGCTCGAAAACGAAAAATAATAATTTAGAGTTTATACGTTATTTGTGTAACGACTACATTATGTTGTTAGATCCGTTACGTTTTTTATTTGAAATTTTTATTCTGATTCTGAACAATAACATATCGTAACCAAATATCTTGGTTTGCATGACTTCTACATATACAGGAAAGAGGAGAAGGAAACGGAGAGCTCCAAACTACTTTGAAGGATGACCAGAAAGTTATCAATAAGGAGTATATAGTGCACCTATAAGGGTATTCGATTTTTTCTTATGAGGTATAAAACTTGAAAAGCAAAATGTTCGGTTAACAAAAGTACATTATAGGACTTAAGACCACTCTGCAGCCGATAAACCTTCCAATAATATTTCTGTTACTAGCGTTAAGGGCCATTATAATATTTTTCCATTAAGTTTTCACTTTAGCGAGGAAACTTAAGCCTAATGGGGGCAATTAGATGAAAATCTCCGTTCATTTAACTACCCTTTTCTGGAGACTTTCGAATTCCGCCGAATGGAGTTGTATTGTTATATTTTAATTATGTACGCTCCGCTCGTCCATTATGTCGCTTCGCTTAGTACTGCTGTTGGCTTAATGACCAACAATTTATAAGTGGCTTTGTGAAGCTCTTTTCGATCCGATATTCTCCTGTTTTGCGTGAATACTATTATTTTACAAATGGTCTCGGATAATCGATACAACTTCATTCCACTCAGATCTATTTCAGTACAAATGTACTAGCATCTTAAATTGTACATGTCTGTCTGTAATTGATATTCTATTAGGAAACAACTGCATTAAGTTTTATATTGGCTATTTGGACTCAATAATGTTATTCGTCGTAATGGCTATGTTAAATGATCTAAGAGAAGACGCAAAAGAAAACGCTCGTTTTTGCATGTGTATGGTAATTTGCGCCTTTCCTGGTGTTGTAAATATTAGTAACGGTTATCCCTTAATGTTGGCCATCATGACATCCAACTCCTTTTACAGCATAATTCGTAGATTAAAAAAGAAAAAAAAAATTCTGCACTTTTTTAAAGATAGACTCGTACTAACCAAAATGAAAAAAGCGTTTGAAATTCTTGATTGAACATTCGCAGTGTGACTCGTGTGTAGAGCTTGCTGAATTAACAGCTAGAATGAAATAGGGTGACACAAAATCAATTAAAATGCATGAAGTTATAAGCAACGCCAAACCTTTTTGGAAATTCGTAGGAGCCATGGGGTAACCCGATAACCAAAGCTTTGTGTTAATATGGCGGTTTAAGGATGATGCTAAGACAGGTGGCGTCTCAAATTAATTATGGTTAGCGAAACTCCCACTTTTATTCGATAGGTACCTTTTTAACCGAAAAAATATTAGACAACAAAATAAAATGAATGGTCTCGAAAGAAACTTTAATTTCGACAACATTACTTTATTTTATTTTTCCGAAGCAACGTTCACCCCTTTTTATTTTTACTTTACAAGTTCTCATTGAAAAGCGCCAAAGGCTAAATGTGTTTTTGGATTTTAATATGAGCAAGGAAAAATAAATTATTTTGTTTCGCAAACAGTAACGATTTACTCTGGTCGCGTGTTAAATTTGTTACTTAGCCCACTAAAGATCTAATTATATTAGTTAAGTCTCGTAGTCTTAAAAATGTTGAAATAATTTATTTTAATTATATTAAGCTAATGGTCTAATTTAATCCTAAAACATTGAAGTAGGTTATTTTTGATGAACAGAGAAAATTATATAGGTAACTTTAATTGTACTTTATTTTAATGCTCATAATAAAAGTATTCAATTACATTTCGTCACGCCTGGAGAGCCCTTAGGTTCGTGGCTTAGTAGCGTGCGTTTATCAGTAACTATAAAAAGTAGTTTTGTCCGTAATAGATCTTAATAGCGATTTATTGGCGTGTAACTTGTTGCAATTTTTTTACAATTGAAGTAGCGAAAGGATAAATATTATATGAACTAAAGGTGCTTATGTGGCTACAATATCAAATAGGACAGGATCGAATAGGATCTCGTGGGGACACTTCGTGTTTCTTGTATGTCAACCTATTACCACATCGAAACAATATTGCAAGCACTTTTATCTATCTTTGGAGATGTGTTGCGGTATCCATAGGATACGGAACCCTATTAAATTTTCTATTACTACTCTCCTATAATAGCCTATGTCCTGGGATATGTCTTAGTCTATGTCCTGTAGCCTGGTCCTATAAAAGCGCTCATACTAGAGCAGAATATTCTAAACTTTTTAAAATATTCATAACATTTTATACTTCTAAGCTTTTCGGCTGAATACTTGTAGTGGTATTGCAATAATTCTTGCCTGGACATCGAGTTTCACGATCAAGTAACTTCAGTGCAATCGCTATTAGTACTGTATTAGTACTGTGATTTCTTTGACCCCAAAACTGTCTAATAAGTTTATAATGGAACCCCGTGTTCGTGTGAAAAGTAATAAAACTAACAATGAGTTCTGTTCTCACGGTACTGAGTCACCGCTGGCCTCGAATCTTTTGATTGTTACTTGATTTATAACAGTTTTGGGAAAAAAGCAGATACCTTTGGAAGGAGATTTTTAAGACGCATTTGAAGCCAAGATTTCATGTGTGCCTTGAGAATTATTGGCTCAACAGAAAAAGTTATATTTATTCTAGATATAAAAGTTAGTGGCGAAACCGTAAGTCGTATGTTTTTAATCTTCCCTCCGAAGAGGAATAAGTAGAGTTAAAATATCTTAAGATATGGTAAGAAAAACTAATACGTGTAAGTTTAATAAGTTTATGTTAAGGTTGAAGAAGGCGATACGAACCAGGGTTTGAACTCAGTACCCACCAATATGGGAGGCTGAATACTGAATCACGATACTATCACTATCAAAATAAAAGAATCGGTTAATGATATTTTTATTCTCTCCGACGGTAACAAGTCGGGTAGGTACCTATTTCATACTACGATTCTCCGTTATACCTGCCATTTACTGCGTAAAGGACTTATGTAATTCTATTATGACCATTCACACTTCCATAAGCAGTTGGAAATAGGCTTTAAAACTCATAATATTCGTGGAAACTACCAAGAATTCTCTAGCGAGTCCCATTAACCTCAGAAATAAGTCGTACTATTAAACAAAATTTCATTTTCAGCTCCATTGTCTACATCCGTGCTATGAGTGGTCTTAATTTTTATTTGGAACACTTCTTAAATTTACGGAATTTAAATGGTGGATTGAAGCCACGTCGAAACAGCATCTAAGCTATTCTTAGCAACGTGCGATACTAATTACCTGAGTTCTGAGTAGTTATGGGTCGTGGCTCAGTACCTACCTAGTAGTTCTGGGCTTAACCGTGGCAAACGTTAAGCAACCAACCCCCTTAATAGCTATATGTACTAAGGCGTTTTAACTTACTTGAAGAACATTATCACACATTTTTAATTCTATCAGTTAGGCTTTTGTTTCACGCATAGTTTTCACGCACACCGCAAGTCATTTTTCATAAATTTGCAACACACGGTCACCCCTCCTATATCCCTTCAAGTCTTGTTACTACACTTGACAGATCGTTTATTACATGCCTACACATTTGGACCATGAACTTTCGACGTATACCCAATATTGTTTTTCAGATTTAAATTTTTCGTTAGAATTTAAAATTTTTATTTTCACCCTATTGTCGAACTAATGTTTCAAACTATTGCGTAATATTTACAATTGAGACGGTTTTTTATTCATTTACATAATAGTACTAAACTATACACGGGTGTAAAAAAAGAAATAAATTAACGATATTTTTCAATTAAATAATTATTTTTTTTTAATTTTTCCGGAAAAAATGTCTCCCGAAATTTTATACTTCTATTTATATATTCTTTTTCGACGTTATATTTCATTAATAATAAGCAATTTACGTGAAAACACTTAGATATGATTACGTAAATGTAGACTATAAGTACCTTTCGAAATTACGAACTAAGCAACATATTTAGATACATGTATGATATGTAAATTATAATTATGCATTTGTTCACCATAAAGGTGTTTTATTATTACTATAATTCTATATTGTATTTCATTCATAATTGTATGTGCATTTAAATACCTATTTATAGGCCAAATTTAGGATACTAAGCTCGCAATATGACGATATACGTAACAAAACAACATGACCAATAATATAGATTTGATTTGAATTGTAATTTCAATATTTAGGATTCATAAGTCGGACGTTAATTTAAATTATATCGTAAGTTGAGTAATGTATTGAATTAATGCGTGAAGTGAAAACCAATGACTGGTATTGGATTCTCAGTCTGGATGTAAATATGTTTATCATCATGCCCTATTCTTAAACACTGCTATGCTTGGGAGAAGTCCAGTTCATTAAGTTCCATCTGCAACTCTTCGTGCCTAACTTCTCGGGCAAGCAAGGCTACACTACGGTTTTCAAGGCGCGGTGTTCACTTCAGAACATGCCTACTTCTGCGGCTGTCGGTTGTGCGAAAGTAAAAGTGCACATTACAAAGTTATTGTAAATAATTAGTAGTAAATAATTTATTTCTGTAGTTTGTTTATCATAATACAGGCCCTGCCTAGTGCGCGGTTAGAAGGACGATGTTAGAAGTCCCAAGATTATATCATCATAAGCTTTGTAAAGCCGTGTTTTGCGATCCACAACCCACATATTCAGTGTGGGGATTATAGGAATAAAGCTCTATGATGATGATGATGATGATGATGAATCTTTGTGAAAGGAGGTCTTAGTAATTCACAACACGGGATATTTTAGAATGTTGTCTATGATTTGTTTTATACTGTTCCGGTAACCTTTCAATAGAGTTAGCGCTAGATGAAAAAAAGCGTATCGCACGGTAATGAGCTAACAAATAATTGAATAAAAACTTCTCAACTGTCCCATGGCAGCGACAGACTGTAATTAGCGAAAGAGGTCCTTTGAGAGAACTGTAAGTCACTGTACAATAAATAACACAAGTTTTAATAAATGTTATCGAACTGAAAGGTACAGAGATTTCTTCAAATAACTTCATTTACTAAATGGTTCGGACATAACGGAATTGAATTAGTAAAAAGTTATTTAATTTTTTTATTAGTATTTTTAACACGAGAAAACAGGCAGATGGGTCATTATCAACTTTCATAAGATGTAGCTAGCATTAGCCACATTATAAGCAATTGATTTTTTGCTCAAGGGACAAACTAGGACTGTCAATTTTAAGTGAAACACATAAAACCCCACTTCTCTATTACCGACTAAGCAGAATGGATGTGAACACCCATAATTCGCGATTACTAATACACAGCAGAATCTTTCGACCGCCTACCAAATAAGGTATGCGTCGTACGAAAGACAATCAACGACATAGTAATAATGTAATAATAATAATTAGTAACAGGATAACTCTAGACGTCTAAACATTACCGAATGTCGGGAAAAATTTACAAGTGACAAATAAAGCGACTGCCATTTGCTATTAATAATTAATCTTTTTAAAACTGAACATGTATCAACACCAGGTACAAAAGAGCTACCGATGCTTTACAAAAAGTTGGACGAAGACATTTGTTAGGGCCACTTCCAGTGTCCTGTTCAACATTGGTTGGAGAAGTTCATGGGTGGCAGTGAAGACTTATTATATAATACATAGTCGACTAACTTTTTCACCTGCGTACCACTACATAGATCAATCACCTCACGCTCTAAGTATATGGATTAACATCACTTTCCTGTTTATAAATAAACTACTTACAACCTGACAATAAGCAAAGGGTGGGTGATGTACCTATATATGAAGATATACGTAATTAATAAATTACATTGGCATATTATTCCATAATAACAAAATGCTATAAGTATAACGATATGTGATCTCCAATCGCTCCTTCGCAGCCCGTGCGACATTTTACTAAACAGTGTTTACGACGATATTTTATACGAGCCCACATAAAAAGGCACTAAACCCTTGGGCGTACTACGGATAACGTTTTTCGTTAGCTGACGATTGTGTCCGGCACATAAATAGGACGCAGGTAAATATTCTTGTGATACAATTCTTGTGAATACGTAATCATATCGCTGGTTACTTAGTTAGTGATCTTACCTGATGAACTGGGGGCTGTAAGTTCTATTCTCATCTAGGACCAATATTTCTAATAAGCATGATCGCTTCTTGTGTTTAGGAATTAGGAAAATTATCTATTTAACGATCATTCTAGAAATGTATATAAATATGTTTATCAGTTTCTTTGTTAGCGCAGTGTAGGCTCTGCCTCGTTTTGGATGTGATAACTGTTTTTTATTTTATTTTATTTACGCTCTTTATTTGTACACAAGTTATAAGACAACATGTTTAGACATAATAAAAATAATCTTAATGTTACATATACAAAAAGCGGCCATATCGATATCCGAGCGATTTCTTTCAGGGAACCTAGAGGGTAGAAGGGATGTACCTAAATTAACTTTTGTATGACTTTGTAATGTACTCGCAGACGAGGTGGTATATTTGGTCGTCTAGCAACATAGTTCATTTATCGTACATCGACAACTGTGCTATTATTCAATATAAAATAAATTGCTAATGAAATAGTATTCTTTCTACCAATAGCTTTTGTTTTTGTTACTTCACTGAAATTACTACAGGACTGGATCCCATCACGAATGCAGTTCCAGAATGATTGCCTCTACATTAATTGCAATAGCCCTAACATAAACTATATATATGCAATGTAAATTTATTTTCGCTACAATTTAGAGTATTTTCCTGTAGCTAAAATTTCAGTGAATGAACAACGAGTTGTCTGTAACCACTAATCTCCGAAGCGCTGACGATAACGCCGTGCTACATTTTCGAATGTGGCCATAAAGCCGCGGTGACGTCACTTCATCATATTTATGGCTGAACTGAAGTATCCGCTTTTCTTTATGTCGTGAACTCTATTATAAAGGCAAAATGAATGTATCGTTAACATTGATGTGCCACTGTGCATCGTGCGTTGTGTTTTGTCTATGGGTAAAAAACCCCAGAGCGGCCTATGTCCAACAGTGGAATTAGACAGGCTGATAATGGTGATGGCAATACCGATTTTTTTTCACGTTATTGATGTAAAATTAATTTACATAGTTACGCTTATTATTCCCAAATTGCTCACTACAAAACTGTTAATCATATGATCAATGAAGCATAATTTGCTAGTGTAGACTTTACCGGAGCATGTAGTCGATTAAATATTGAAAAATTTATCGCTCTCCACAGAACGTATTAGTTGATAAAGAATTTGATATTAAACTAATTACCAATCTATTTTAATTTGCAGGAAGTTAAATTCTATCTTACCAGGACCCTTGATACGTGTACAATTTCGCCTATAATTATGCAAAAGGGTTGACAAGTCCCTTGTAGGTCTCGCAGCAGCTTTTTACGATTGAACCGAAGGGAGATATAAAATGATCATAAAACCCTTATTTATGGATGTTGCCGTAAAACAAGTTATCATATCCTTTGAGCTCAATGCTTTAAACGTATACCGAAATCGACATTTTGTATGCTCATTTATCTCGCGAACTATTATCGAGGGTCTGTTTTACTTTTGGACTGATATTACAAGGTACAGAAGAAAATTTGCTTTTTTTCTTTTAAGAAACGATATATGCAATTTACAGAGTACTAATAATATCAATACTTTGAGGCAAATTACAAACGATTTAATCAACATAAACTGAACAGATACCATGCAGATTCGTATTGAATAAAGTAAAGGATTCATGTATTTTCGTGCACTCTATCCTCAGCTTTTAATTACGATATACCGACATATGATAGATTTACACAGAGCCCAGTATATAAATAAAACAAACTCAAATAAAATTCCTAATAATCCTAATTCATTATTGAAATATCTCTATGAATCTTCGCGTCCAAAACCAATATACTAAACGGATCGTCATATTGACAGTATAACAATGCCTCCGTAGACGAAGTTACTGTATCATCTGTGACGATAAACTTTTCGTGCCGAATTAATAATAATTACGTTCGAAGTTAAACAAAATTTGTGAAAGTGAACTCGACACTTCTGTCCGAAGATTAATCGTTTGTCAAAGTTTGGTAATTTTCGTTCAGCTGTTCTAATGAATGCCGTTGACCTGCGCACACATTATTCCATATAAATTTTATATATTTCAAATCTATTCTTGTTTTTTTGAGACAAATCGCATACAATGTTCCAGTTTTAAAAATGACGTAACTTTACGCCTGTAATCTCCGACGAGGTAGGCAAAGGAGAGTAGTACAGTCCCACGTTTCGCCAGTTACGTTTACGTCCCATGGAATAGGTGGTAAGCCTATTGCCATACATAGGGTACAGATCAACACTTTGAGTTACTACTGGTAATTCTAAATGAAAAACATCCAATATTACCCGATCCGGGATTCGAACCCAGGGCCTCCTGATCGGCAGGCGCCCTTGCTACCACTCGACCTACGAGGCAGCCAAATGTTCCATTTTTATATCCATGTTATAGATTTGTAGTCAGTGTAATTTCATAATATTAAATATGATAGAAGATATTCGTTAAATTGTAGAGACAAAACAAAGATTATTAAATTCATAAACACTATATTACAAATTCCGATATTTTATATGATGTACCCAAAATATAATGATAAATATTATAAAGAAAAATCTAATTAAAATAACATTTTACATTGTAATTACATTTCTTGAGAATATTGGATTTGATAATTCAATAGTTTGTGAAACTGTCCGTTTCAGTTTCTGTCAGACGTAGGACATAGGTTCGATACCCACTTAGGACAAATATTTCACGTATGGTATAAGGTATAAAATCGATACAAAGACAGCTAACAATGTAAGTGTGATCACAAAATGTCCGTAAACATTTTCAATTCTGATAAAAGCATGTAAAACCAACACATCGCTGATCGCACTTTGACGTCAATCGTAAAACACAATGTAAAAGTTAACCCTGAGCGATGTGTATTAAGGTCGCCGGACCACGTCGTTGTACATGACTTGTTCTACTATGAAATGAGAAGCGAAAATTGCGCAAATTATTAAAATATAAGTACTTCTAATATCAAACTTCAAATCAAATCCTTAATACAATGAAGTGAATTAAACGTATTTATATTGTGTTGAATTATTGGGTTTATCTAACTTGAAGCTTCTAGTAATTAGCACGGAGTGTGGAATGTGCCCAGTAGGTAGCAATACGCTCACTTCCTATTCCGTGGTGGGACGTAGAACATAATTTATGAGACTTGAAAATTTACTATACTCCTCTGGCTAACCCTTCGGGGAAATACAGGCGTCACGTTAAATAATAATTATTAATTATAGTATTTTTATGCATATAAGTGACTCCCACTTTTAAATAAAATGATTTACGTTTCCGTTTTAAATAAAATGATTTACATTCAGAATCTTTGTCGTGTAAATATTACGTATCTATAATTATAATTATCACTTTAATATTTTGTTTCGATGTTGTCTTACTTGTAGATAGATACATTTACTCTTTATTACGTCATATTTATTATAAAGAGAAAAAACTTCAACTGAATGCCTAGTACCATGTTTTACCGGTCAATCTTGTGTGGGTAATAAAATGTTGTGACAGATATAAAATAATAAAAGTATACATTTATTATACATGTATATAGATATTTAGACATATACACGAATATGTATACAAAAATAATGAACATGTCTGTTCATATATATGTATATATTGTATATAAGTACGTGCAATAAATATTGTAAATTGCAAAACTCCGCTCAAACGCAAACCAATTTAAAATGTTCTTAATTCAATCTTTGTATTTATTTAATCACCATGTATAATTAAATTGTCGGGAAAGTCTCTTTGGAAAAGCAGTTAGGCTTTTCTTCGTCCGTAGGGACATTAAACGCACCATTGTACTTGAAAGCTAATTCGACGTGTTCAAACAAATTTTCTTTTAAACAAGCATTTCATGTCAGCCATTTAGATTGACCTCAATAATTCGTTTCATCTCCGTCCGTTTTCTTAACTAAAGTATGTATTCCGGTTATCAAAAATTCTTGTGAACAAAACATTTGTTATTTATCCAACAACGGTTCATTGGGGCTGGGGTAATCGGAACGATATGTATGAAAAGGCAACACAAATCTATATCGACTAAACAATAATCTTTCTGTATGGTAAGTTGAAGCTGATAGGTATGTTACTTTTTAAATGGCTTTTTATTTTTGTCGCTGTTCGTATTAATGATATCGCATTTCAAGGTGACAATACATCTCTTTAATAACAGAGCACCGGCGTATTGTATCATCTTGTGGGTGCGTGAGTGTGGGAAGGGGGAGGGACGGATATGTCATTATTTTGCACGTGTTGATAATTTTTTTTCCTCTCGGGCAGAGAAAGAAGACCCCGGATCCATGCTAGAGTTTCTGGGATGTAATTAGCTTAAGTCCTACGGGCAACAGCGCGGACATTATGGGTAAAAGCTCCCAGTAAAGACCCATATTCAGCTGTACATTCTGGCTCATAGGCTGACTGCGATGATGATGTTTAAAGCCATACTGAAAAGCATACGGGTAAAATTAATTATGACATCTATTTTCATTTATCCTACACAGCTTTTACAAATTGACACCTTTATACTCTTTAAAATCTATCACATTTTAATTCTTCACTCGTAATTTATTTTGCGTAGACCTATGATCGATTCTATATTTTACATTCATCACTTGGTTTTCCTATAACAAGCAACGTTATTACGATCCAAAGCTTACGTTTGACTTGTTCGAAAATGTTTTTGCTTGTGTCAGGTGCTTAAAGCCTGATCGTGAAGGCTTTGATCACCTCAAAGCCCAACCAAAGGTTCTTGAACCTTTCACACAAAGGTATAGCGATTGTAATTACGCTTTCATCTCACCAAATGTATACTTTTATGAAACTGTAACCCGTAACGATAGGGGAGACTGGGGTGATTTATAACAAAGTGGATTTAGTCTACATGGTGAAAACCCCAGTCTCCCTTCTTCCTTTAACAATTCTTGCAATGAAACAGCCAAACGTTACTTTTTGAGCTCATGCTAAATTTCCAAATGTTGAAATTGTTACCCGGCACATTACATTTATCGTCTTATCCAGAATTTTTAAGGACCATTTTTAGAAAGTGATTTGGATAATACGTAAGCTCTAGTAAAAGACAAGAACATCTATTGTTCTGAAAGCCGTAGAACCCGCCATGTGCGTACAATCATATTTTGATCTTTATTTTTCCACCAAGTAATTTACAAACTACGTTCTGCTGAGTAACACATCTTGGTAAACGGTAAATAAATGTCTAAAGTCTGAGTGAAAACTTTGAAAAGATAAGCACGTCTGTCTTGATAGCACAATAAACTTCCACTTGCTCTAATCCGTTTCAACTCGCAAAACCTAAGCCCTCGCAACTCTCATATTTAAACGTAAAACCCCGCGGCTTATAAAGACGACGTTATGTTGAGTTATGCAAAGTACTCCTTTCATAACCTCATTCTTTAATCACAACCACCTATTAGAAACAACCTTAATCTAGATACATAATTAAATGCCGAAATTGGTTATCTGGTTTAATAATTTGGTATAAGAATACTTACCGATCTTTTACTGATAGTATTGTAAAGTTGCATTGAAGTAGGTTTCAAATCGTAAGCACTATCCGAGTGACAATTATTTTGGCTTAGTCACCATATCCCTGGAATTCTGTATTATAGAAAATCGTACCAGCATTATATACATAATCTTTTACTTCTGCGCCCTCACAGAAGACTAACAATTTATCACAGGAATATATTAATTAACTGTATATTTTAATAAGTAGATATTTAAAACATTAATGTGTATAACAGCAATGTTATAAGCTAATCGTCCACCGAAAGGGTCAAATAGAGCTTATCTATGAACCGGGAAAGCATTGCTTCGGTATCACAAATGTCTTTAGTTGGCTGTAGTCGCTTACTGACATGTGATTGTTCTTCCTGATTACTATTTACTTGCGTTGGGATTCTGCAATCTAATAAAGTAACCTAGTCTGTTAATCATCTATACTGGTTCATATAGAGATCTATCCATACCAACAGCCGCCATGGACGACCTTTGCAAACGTACGAATACATTTTTCTCACAACTGCCATTTACTTCCCTTTTTGATCTTATTTTTGGGTCAGAACACGGTCCGCTCTCTTTTCATAGGACACTAAATTTTGCGTGATGTGTATTGAACGAATGTATGAATGGAACAAATTAGTGGGTGAGTGAATGGTCGGACATCTATGAAGGAAAATACGTTTAATAATGTTGCCTTTGGCTCTATACATGCTACAAACATTCATATACATACATATATAGACATTCATAGCGAAAGGACTGATAGATATTTCTATGACTTCTTTGCAAATTGTATCTACATATGTACATAGCAGTCATATCATGTTAGTGAAGTTAATTTGTCGTCAATATTACTTTCCTTTCTATATAATTATCGTCTTTGGTAGGTACTGTAAAAATGCGTTTTCTAGGCTTACAATTTCTGAAACGTACTAAAATATCTCACATTTTATAGGCACGGCAACATAAAAAAAATTGGATTATCACTTGAGAAAAAGAAAAGTGAACAAAAACCAATCCACCGTCTTTTAGTAATATTCATTCCGATTGTAATTTAATAAAACAGAAGCGAATCGAATTAGACAAGCCGCCGGCCAGCCGTCAGAGCGGATGAATGAATGAATGGGCGAATGATTGAATTAAATCCGACCGTTATTACGGGTTGTTTTAAAACGTCGTAACAACAAGCACTCCTTCTGGTTTTCTTTGGTATATTTTATTATAATTGTTGACTGCTTTGTTGGTCGAGTGCTTGCAAGCGCGTTTGCTAGTCGAAAGATAGGCTGGGTCCGGGACTTTTCGAACTCGATATTCATAGTAGCGGCTCGGTGTCTGGATTTGTGCCCGGTGTATGGCAATAGGCTCACCCTCTATTCCATGGTGAGACGAAACGGAAATGGTGAAACATGTGATTGTGCTACAGTCTTCTACCTGCCTCTTTGAAGATTAGAACTAGAAGATCTCTTTTTGTTGATGAACTTTCATACTTCGCAAAAAAGTTTGATTCAAAATAAAGTAGGTATAGCTTTTACAAAGAAATTCGAAAAAAAGTCATAAACCTTTTAACTCGCAGTTAGATGATTAAGATACACAAGGACTGCAGTATCTAAAAATTTCAGCCAACACTGAAGTATTAGTCGCGATATCTCGCATATGTCTACATCCTCCTAAGCACTAAGTTAGACGCCACTTCGTGCCTTGGCTTTTGTTTGCTTACTTATAGTTACACATAACATCAATCCGCTTTTCAGCTACTTTTATTAATAATAATTATATTATGATAGCGACATTAAATTTGTGATGACAGGGGGACAGTTAATAATAGATTTTCGTACAGCTATTCAAGACAATATTAAAACAATAAAATTTAAAGCATAAAATATATTTACAAGTTAGGATTTAGGCTTATGATGATGCTGATGGTGAAGATGAACAAGATAGGATTTAAATAGCCACTTTATTCCATCAATTTAAATTTCCTGATCTATTTTATAAATAGTGAAATCCTAATTTGATAGAACAGAATCGAATTGAATTAGGCGAGCCGCTCGGTCAGTTGTCAGACCGGACGAGTGAATGAGCGAGTGATTGAAGTAAAACGATCGGTCATTGCGGTTTTAAATTTTTTTTTCTGCATACCTTTCGGGTCATTTTTCTATTAAGGTTTATAAAGCGAAAAAGTTTTCATATTTTTCAACATGAATAGGTACTAATAGTAATATTAACACATTTTCGGAACGGGTTTACAAATTTACTTACGGTCCCATAAAAGTTTTATACAATAGAAGAATACTAATAAATGTACTCAATAAACGGGTAAATCTTGTAGCGCCATGACACACAACATCTCTAATGCGGGAATATTGACGTGTTAAATAACAATTATATACGAAAGTCGATGCGGTATAAATATTCACCCTTGCGCGACTACAGAGTGATATTGACAGCTGGGCGCGGCACGTGCGGGCGATCACAAGTAATAATCCCAAGGTTGTAACATTACAATTAGTTACGCCTTTTGAGTGACAAGGAATATGCTGTAATATTACAGGTATATTATTAATTATATACCACAGCGCGCGTTTACGTATAACAGCGACGCGTTTAACTAAAAATTAATCTTTATTGAGCTCCTTTTTTGCTTCTTGTTGTTAATACTACATATTTTAAAGTTGGTACATAATTTAACGTTACCTAACATCACACCTGTAATGCAGGAAGGGGTAAGCAGTGGAGTGTAGTACACTCCTAAGTTTCACCATTTACGTTTACGTCACTTGGAATAGATGGTGAGCCTATTGCCATACACCAGGAACAGACCAGACTCCGAATCACTACTAGAAATTCTAAGTTGGTAAAATGCAATAGTACGTACCCGACCTAGGATTTGAACCCAGGACCTCCCGATGTAGATCGGGAGGTACTGTAGAGTCGCGCATGCAACCACCCGACCAACGTAGCAGTCAGTACATAGTTTATTTATCCAAAGAAACTTTGACAAGAATTTGAAAGATAACATTATTTATTGGGCTTGCCTTTCGAGAAATATGGCGACTTATAACTGCTTATCCAGTAGAGAAAATCTGAGATTACTTTGTAGAGAAAGTGTAGCATCGTATTGCGAGTACAATATACAGCATATATTAAACGTGGTAAGGAAGGATTAATAATTATGATTCATTTAATATCCAGAATGTTCTCTGTATGTAGTGTGTTGTATATTGATCCGTATTGTAAAGAAGTATGTTCTAATTTGCTGTACACTATTCTATGTTACGTCTAAATTATAGGGTGATGCTTTCATGATGTTTTTATTAATTGAATGCATAAGCTTCAGAGGGTATGGTAATTTTATTAGACTAAAATAAGCTACCCTTTCTGAATAATTATTATGTTTATTTTTCGTTTGTAAATTTTAGCGTAGGGAGGATCCTGTAAGGTTGAACGGTTGTAGTCCGGGAGTACCTACCGGTCATCATTTTATATACCTGTTGTAATTTTTGATAGATTGGGGTAAAAATAATTCAGACGTGAACTGCCACTATTACGAACTTATAATTATTTAAGCAATATCGGAATTAATTCTGTGCTAAACTAAAGCATATGTAAAGCGTTGTTCTGTTCAATTTTATCATCGTCGATCACGGTTACATGTCATATCGAATGAACATTTTTATAATACATACTTCAAAGTACTTAATTTACTTCCCATCACGCATTTTCTTTACTTCAAAGTCAAGTCCTGCTGTAAGTATCGACCTGTTTAGTAGCCTCGACTTTTACACTATACGGGATAACTTGCCCAGTCACTCCATCTCTATAAATCTAAGCTGCTAAGCTGACATCTAGATATATTAACGCGTAGATAATCCGTTTAGAACAATCAACGCTACTATTAGCGTTAGCGTTGCATAATACCGCATCTGATTGATTTATAGCGCATTTCCTTAAATTTAACTAATGGCTCATTTTAGCTCTATTTGTAAATGTTTATGGCTGAGAGAGTGAAGAAAAATCTACGTACGATTTTCCACGAGTCTAAGGAGTGGGCTTCGTAATGATAGTCAGGAGATATCGTCTGATGATGATAACTAATTATTCGACGGAACTAATTTTGAATACGACCACCAAGTTTTTGGCGCGTCATTTATTTTAGTTTTTGATTTTTGATAGGTTTTACCAATAGGTACCTCTAAACATTAAACATAATTATATTATTTTCGAAAGTGGAATCATTTGCATAAACAGTTTCATTTTTGTCAGCTTTATCATAGTCATTAACAAAAAAATGTAAAATTAACCGATTTAATAATGAAATACCATTAGAGTACCTACTCAACCATGACCTAAATATGTAGATAAATCCAGGTATTTAATTTTGCTCAACTATGATATACATACAATCCTAAAATATATGTACGTAACATCGTACCTTGATATTGAATGTTGATACAATACATTCATTGTATTAGGATTCAGGATGCAATATTTATTGTTCAACTATTCATCTGGAGCCTCCTGTAAAAATGAAAACACTATAAACACGGTATGTCAGGCTGGCTAAATGCGAGCTGCTAGACTTCATTTCTTAGAGAACGTCATGTAGAAATTACTGTGTTATACTGAACCTTACAATATTTTTCTTCGCTATCACAGCGAATTATATTTATATTTGTATAGGGTAACTTTTATTGTTTCAGTAACACAAAACATGGTTTTAAGAAACACAAAGACAAGATTATTCTGTATTTTGTATTATGTTATCTAAGTTCTCAACTTTAGTATTTGCAACTCCCATAAATGTTTATGCCTTCAAGACCTTCTTTCTGCAGTAGTATTTTTAATACTCACTTTCAGCTTTACTCATTTTGTATAATATTATAAATATAGTTACTGGTCTTTATCTCATTCTTGGTAGTACAAGTCAGGGAGTATCGAAGAAAAATATCACCTTTCTTTGAGGCTGGATATCGTAACGTGGATATCAGAACCTGACAGGCTCTATCCGGGTTGATAAATGATCCAACTGGGGTTCAAGCTCTTTCAACCAAAAAACAACCTTAACACAATATAATAGAACTGATTGTGGATTGTTTTCACCCACTCAATGTAGACACCCCGAAATTGGTATCTATTCCTCGCGTAATATATCTCAGTTTTAAATACGGCAGTTGGGTTTTGTTGGATGCTTTCGAGCTAATTTGAATCTCATTTATAGTGCAGCAGAGTTTATTTTCCAATGGATAGAAAATAGAGTAAGTCCGTAGACGACACCAGATAATTTATATTAGAGAAGCGTTCATTTTTTCTAAGTTGCTTCGTTAGGTACCAGCATTTCAGCGGGAATTCGCCAAGGGACGTCTTTCGGCCACTTTTTATTAAACTTGAAAGCTGACGTTCCGTTTAATTGAATCAACTTGATTGAAATATTTTGAACGATTTCAAAGTCAAATTATGCTCGACTAGATTTCGTCGGCCTTTCTGAGTATTTTCCATTTGCATTAATTTGGTGTTCGGTCGCTTTGAATAACGTTTAGAATATAAATATTCCAAACATTTTGTGATATAATTAGTCGGTATTATACTATTCTTCGTTTATGTTAATATCGTCTGCCTCGTTAGTCCAGTGGTTGCAAACGCGAGTGCCATACCTCGGGAGATCCTGGGTTCAAATCTCGGGTTGGGTGCTATTGGATCTTCCAATGTAGAATTTCTAGTAGTGATTCGGAGTCTGGAATTGTGCCCGGTGTATGATAATAGGCTTACCACCTATTCCATTGGACTTAAACGTAACTGGTGAACCTTGGGAATGTACTACACTCCTCTGCCTACCGCTGCGGGGATTACAAGCGTGATGTTACGTTAGTTCTACTGGCGGACAGTAATATTTCTATGTATCTGGAAAGTCTAAAGAGTTTCACCTAGGTCCTAGAGTCTTTCAGTACGAATTAGTACAGATTGGTGGAAGAAGAACTAATATTATACAAAAATATGTAATTTAAATGGTACGAACCATTCCACGGGCTTGTTTTTAATTAGTTATTCTCAAGTTTTTTATCTGTCTAATATGGTACAAATTTGATATGCCAACGGTAGTGGATATGAACGATTCGTTGTAGCAATAAATTTCCTGTTTCCAATACGGATATTAATTGTGGAATTATTCGACAACCGAGAAGCAATTATTGCCACCACAACCGTGTGTGAACGCAAATAAGTAAAACAATAACCATCCGTTTGAATGGTTGCGCTCGGGCCCATCGGCTGCGGTTGTGGTTGCTAATGACCTGAATGATGGATATCCGAGATTGTACAACTGATTATTTGGGTCAACTTTTCTAGTAAAAATAGAAATTAAATTTTATGAATCCTTCAAAATCTGTCATAAAGCCCTGTTTTCTTAACCGGTACCTTTACAGTTTATGGTCAAAGGACACCCTAAATTATAAGGCACTCAATGCAATCCACGCTTAGAAGCTCATAGTCTGAAGCGGTAACGTTCGGCGCCGTTGGACCAGCGATATCTGCTGACAGATACTTTTAGCGATTCCCTAATCCGAGATACACGTACTCTAAAATATACTGTTATATTAATGCCGACTAATTTTATTCGATTCCTTTACAATTTATAGCAAGATATAGAAGCATAAAATCCCAGTAGCTTCTATGCAGGAAAATACTGGACTCCCTTGTTTAATTTGACAAATCGCGATAAGCAACGCGTACGGTCTACCACGGTTTATCTCTTTCTTCCACTGTCGAACCTTAGGGTGCGATAAGTCGATGAAAGGGGCGATTTATGTTATTTTAACATTCGTTTGCGTATTCTTTACATATAACTAGGAAGGCAATTACGTTATTAGACATTAAAAATAAGTTCATTTGTATTTAAAGAACGAAAGTCAATATTTTAAACATATTTGAAAACAATTACCCGGTGCCATCAAAGCCATAGCAGACCATCAATGCTGGCAGATCTGAGAGTAACAGATTGAAAGATTTTTGATAGAAATTGATAGGTACTTTACCATCCAGGGTTTAGTATTAATTTAAAAAAAATCACGTCATCATTTCCGAAAGTTCTACAAAAGCATCAACAAAATATTCATATGCATCTTGAAACAAGTTTCGTAGAAATGGTATCTTGTACTCTTTGTTATATATAGAACATGACGTCTTTGTTCGAAGCAGTAGCTAAAGGTGCTTGTTCTACCGGCGCTGAGTAAGGCGTCACGACGTAATAGTAGAATACCCATTTCTCTGTCTATTACAGTTGAATGATTTTACAACTACAAGCCACTTAATAAAATGTCTTTTTTTCACTTATTTATTGTCGTCTTATTAAACGTGTATAGTACAGTTAGAATTTGTTTTCAAATGCAATTAAATTTTGCCAGAATTGCACGGTAATTTATTTGCAGCCTCGCGTTTGTTTCAGACGAGAACATACATTCATGTGATACGGCGCTTATCTGACCTAAACCTAGATTCAGGTGAAATACGCTCCAGTACGGTAATAAATATTTAGACAGTAAAACCTACTAATACCCATAATAAAGCAACAGAGATCACCACGAATGGACGCTTGAGAACTTAATTGTCTTATTTATCCTCGCTCTTATTAAGTAAAACAAATGTACTTCTAATGTAGGTACTACACTTCTCTACCTACTCCTTCTCAGATTACGGGCGCGATGTTACGTTTAGTTCCTACAATAACAATTGAACACATCAGAAGGCAGAATGGTACATTAGAAGGCATCAGAAAATAAAGCATAATCAGAAGGGTTACGATGAGAGATTAGCACCTGTAAAAACTTACATGGTTCAAAAGTGCTGTCTCTCGCTGTGAATGAGACCAGTGCAGACGACATGAAGAATTTAATGCTAGCCTTGTGAAGGAATTCGTAAGCGCTACTCAGGTCTTTGTTGAAGGTGTTGTTACTAGAAACCCAGTTCCGTTCACTTTAATACACACCTTTAACATGCTTCTTTTGGATTTGAAGGAGCTCAGTAAGACTAAATTATTAAAAATAATCTGTTCATAGTTTAACAAGCAAATAAGCCACTATTTATGATTATTCACACGCTACTCATTATTATTCAATTTATTTATTCGCAAACATCATAGTGGTCTAATTAATTATTTGCATATGCATTATGCATTTAAAAACCTTATAACTACTCGTACATGAGAATACGGACAACATCAAACAAAAGTAGTTCACTGACAACCTCTATAATTTATTGAAGTTTCATATTATCTTGTGTTTTGCTATAATAATTATTTATTATTAAAATAATATTGCTGTAGAATCTATTTGATGTACATAATGATGTAATGCAATGGCATTAAATAATAGCCATCAAAAACATATAGTTTTATTATTACATTGTGATCACATTTGATGCCCAAAACATGACTCAAATATTGTTACTTTTTCATATAAGAGCAAGTGAGGACTAAACGAAATTTGAAAGGAAGTCAGGAATAAAAGCACTCGCAGCATATTAGTATCAGAGTTGTTGTTCGCTAACCAACCATCCATTGCTTCAAAATGTTGCGAATGCAAAACAGACGCCGCAGGAGGCTTTTAAATATCCCCAACACTCCCCATTCCCGGGAGGGAAGATGCAAAATATGTTGAGTATACGCATAGTATTGTTGGCATTGCGACGTCTAACCCACATTCGCGCGAAGCGGTACCACTTTAAAAGGTTAATTGTCCAAAAATGGTTGCCAAATGTGAAAAGTTACAAGTATAAAGTTTTATAGACGGTTTAAGAGATGTAAATGAGGTAAGTTGGGGATGGCTGTGCTTCGGCTCGTTCGAAGCTTTAGGGGGCTAAAGATTGATGATCTGCGCTCAACGTTTCTGCGGACACACTCTCTTTCCACATTGTTACCAGGGAGTTTATTATTTATTTATATTTATCGTTTAACCTGAGTAAACGAACGAAAAATACGTTCGTAGGTATAACTGTAATAGCGTGTTTTATAAACATTTTTTTCATTCATATCTTTAATTGTATCTGTTAAAGCATAGTCAATTACAACTAATCATGCCATAATTATTGCATGCTAGCACAATTGCTGGTAAATGTTAAAATTACGACAACATGAACTAATAACTGGTTATTAATAGCCATAAGATTGATTAAGAAAGTACTTAATTGTATTAGGCATTATTTCGCGAGTCCACAGTAACATTAGTTTGTAACAGTCTGCGAAAACTATGTACAGATTTGAAGTATGCTTAGTATTTACGCAACGGTTACGAACTTATATTAACTTTACTAAATAAGTTTCTTAAATATGCAGTAGTATCGGTTCGGAAATTTCAAGTTCATACATCAAAATATGGTCAGCGTTTTACTATTTTGTTGTGAAAACCGCCAATTAGCATTACTATAAATCAAATTTTTATTGACAGCTGACAGCTCGATCGATAGTTACATTGTTTTTTTAGTATTACTATGCATCTTACGTACCAGTGTGCGGGACATTTCATGGAATTGTAACCCTATTTACTCGTACGATAGCTCTTCTGAAAACCAGATAACCAGTTGAGAAGTGTAAATTTAGTGCGTCAAGGAAGCTTGAGCTTCTCGTTTAGAGGCTTTTGGGGAGAAAAGATTGATGGTGCACGCTTGAATGTTCTTATCGACTAGTACAACACTTATCTACTTAATAATGTGAAATGTTAGTGTTTGCTTCAATGTTGCTCCTGGCTCTATATTGAATTGATTAGAGTACTATTACACTTCATTGTTATAATATATATGTAGTAGATATAATGTATGTAAGGACAGCTTATCAAACAAAAAACATACCTTCATGTCTATATTTCATCGAAGGTGGGGTATAGTACACTCTCTCGTCATACCAGTTATGTTATAGGTAGATAGAGAGTAGATAGATAGATAGTAGATATGCCATAGAATAGAATATGAGCCTATTGTTATACATCAGACGCAAATCTGGACTCCGAGCAACTACTCGGCATTTCGAGTCAGAAAAACCCATGATGACCGACCCGAGCATCGAATACCGAACCTCTCGATCAGTAATAGTGCTTCCAACCACTTGATCATCGAAGCAGTATACACAATTTACAAGCTCTTAATTACAAACTAAATACTACATAATAAATAATATAGGCTGTTTTTTCAAGTACCCTTTACAAATGGTCAGGATGGCAGAACGTTACAAAAAATATTTTTGATCATAAAGAAATGCTATTGTTTAATTTTTTACTTACCATTATCCAAGTACGTCAATAAGGATTACGTGTTCGTAGCAAAACACATTTTTTTATTTCATTCCAAATTACTACCTGATTTGATTGCTTACTGCCTATTTCGTATTTAAAGTTTAATAACAAGGATTTCAGGCGTCAAGTTACGTTATCACAATAATAGCGATAATATTGAAAAATGCAATAACCTGTACAGGTGCTAGCACAACGCCGTTAGGAGTCTTTCTGTACTCGCAATAATGGTCGAAGGTCTTCAGCAGCAGCTCCGGCGTGGTGGCGGAGGAGAAGTTGAGGCCGACCACCTCCATGTCGGGCAAAGCGCGCAAGGCCGAGAACAACGTCATGGTCTTGCCGGAGCCGGGCGGGCCGCACAGAACTACCAGGTGGTAAGTACATAAAATATAGCATTTCAGCATCTCCTTGGAAGTATATAATAGTTTGAATAGTGACGATTTATTTTACGCAAAAAGACAAAGGAAAAAAAAATGACGGGTTGCTTAGTAGCAACATTAGTAGTACATTACAAAGGAAATTTATATAATGCTGTGTTTTGTTTTCTTTTTATGTTTGGCGCACGATCATCGCGGTTAAATTGTATTTGAATTAGAAGCATATTGACGCATAATTCAGCACTCACCAAGCGGCTTGTGTTCGGCCAGCCAGGTGTAGAGCAGGGCCTCGTGGCGCACGGTGTCCAGCGTGGGCACCACCACGTCCGGCGCCGCTACCTTGTGGGTCTCCACCTCGATCTGTGGCACCTTGGCCGACCACGGCACCCACGATCCGGTGATGGACACCTAGATACGTGTCAATTGTTCGCAATTAATTTGAGCTTGCCGTAACAGAGGCTTGAAAGATTCGAATCATCAATATAAATTTTATGAGAAATACTTTTTGTATACGAGTTGTTTAAAGTGCATTTAAGCTCTTAGCTGTATGTAATATACTTACTCGTATATTATGCTACAAGTGTAATATACAATGTATTATATAAACACTATAATATGATGGTTAAGTATGTTTAATAAATATAGTGAAGTTAAAATTCCCAGCAATATTGATGAACATTTGAACGGTTTTAAGTTGAAGAACAAGTTCACCCACCTCAAAGTCTATAATGTGTTGATTGGGTCCACAATGGGGTAGTTGCATGGTACTGGCCGATCTAATAAAGTCACCCAATTCGTTACGATCCTGTAAACAAAACATTGCATGACCAACATAGTTTTTAACTTATATTTTTTATTGATATTCAAGAGAACTATTAAAATACCTTGAGTTTGGCATCTCCCGCAAATGACCAAAGAAGTGAATATACCAGCCACTTTGGTACATAAGCTTCTAGTTGTTCGCTGGTGACCGGGAAGTCAGGGTGTTGACGGTTGTATGCAAGAATATTCCTAAAATAAACAGGATGAATTAAAGTCGTGTTATAACGAACTGTGGAAACTAGGAAGTTCTGTGTATGAGAAAAGTAAAAAATATTATAGAAGGCGATCAATTTCTATTTTATTCTATTTCTTTTATTTTCTACGATGTGTTGTTATTACAAAGTTGTAAATGTATATTTGATGAAATGAGCTTATAATAAATTTGTAATTGATTACAAATTTCCGTTAATTTCCTTTATTATCATGAGGTGGTGTTGATAGGCGTTGACAGACAAGTGATACCTGACTCCACGGTTGAGCATTGAGTGCAAAGAAGACAGCGCTCGGTGGCGGGTGAAGTCCATGATATGGTCGAGGGAGACGGCTCGTTCCAGACATTTCACCACCAGGCCTTCACCGTAGAACAGCGGCTGGAGGATAGCTGCTACATCGCGTTGAGTCTGTGCAGAACAAATGTTTATGTAAATATGATTTTCCAATATGATATTTTGAGGCAAGTCCAAGTCTAAATTTAGAGGCAATTAGGTTTTGAAACCATTGTATAAATTACGAAAAGTACCGCACCGCAGTGAGATTCTCGAAATATTACAATAACAAATCTTAATAATAAGGTTATGTATGCACCGATCCCCTCAAGAGAGATCTATGTTCAGTAGTTGACTGAGGTAGATTGATGATGATGACGTGGGTTCATATTGTTCAGTTGTGCAATTACCTGCAAAGCTGGAGACAGAATATTTTCTGTGGCATTCTGATCGCCACCTGCCGTGGGCGCTGCCATAACAATACTGAATGAATCTTCTTCTCCATCTTCTAATGGTATATTTCTCAGCCTGATATAGAAAAATTGATTATACTGTTATACTTAAAAATGAATTTTAAAGTTAACCTTCACATCATCCTTACAATATGATGTTCTAATAGGTGTGTATAAATTTTTAGTCATTCAACATTTCAAGTTAATTGGAATAGTTAATGATTATACAATTTGGTTTGGAAATAATCGGTAACAAAAATAAGTAACCGTTACCTGAGCAAGTAGTTCTCAAATATCATCTCCGTAGTGAGCACATCCTGTGAGAACCAGACCATGCCGCAACGGGATACAGTCGCCAAAGTGGCATACTTTAGATCTTGTACCTGGACGAGAAGCAAACAAAATAATAACGTTACAATAAATTTTGCAGTTTTTGGTTGACATTTCATATCTTATATTTATATGAGTAACATCCACGAATCCCCTTTAAACATATATATATCATACATTTTTGTTGCAACTTAAGTTATATATCATAACCTATAATTTACACTACAACTTGTCTAATACAATATATTCAAATATGAACAGTTATTTGCGTCTCATTTATATATACATACATATACACGATAAGTGATAGGTAAAAATGTCAAAATCACTGAGCACTGCATTGTATAGCAGGATTAGTCCAAGGGTATGATGGAGCCGGATAGATCACCACAAGACTGTGCAGATTATAAATTAACCTTTAAATTTGATAGCGAAATGTATGAAGAGAACTAAAGTGAAAGTAAAGTTGCCCACCTCGAACATGACGCGCACGTTGGGCGGCAGCGACAGCCGCTCGCCGTTGGGCAGCGTCAGCAGCTTGTTGTCGTCCAGCACCGAGTTGAGGTTTTCCACCCACTCGGGGTCCACGTCGCCGTCGAATATGATCCATTGTCGCTTGTTGATCTCACCGCGCACGTTGTCGATAATTTTCCTGTACCATACCATTTATACATAATATAAATATGCAGTTAACGTAGTAATAGTGAGTTATAGTATAAATATTTTTATTCGTATTGATTTTTGGTTCAGATTCAATGTGTCTTATTGAAATGGAATTTACTTTAAGTAAAAATGAGTATAAATTTAGATATCGTTTCTACGCTTCATTTGCCTATAGGTATCTAAAATTTAGCTCGCAGAGAGGACTATAGATAGATTTTGTGGTGATAAAAGGTCTTTAAACTGACACAATCTCATGTATTTAGGTATCTCATGCATATAGGACATCACGTGTTCAACTACAACTGTGCAATGGCTAAAAATGACTGTAGCATCCTTTTTATGGAATTTTTATGCAAGTTTTTTTTCATATAGAGGATGAGACCGTTACCTAAGTATATGTGTGAATAGACCGTCCGTCCATTCGCGCGTGTTGGGATCAAGAACACCGTACAGGGTTTCCTTTGACATCGCCTTCGGGTCTATCACATGCGCCACGCCTTCCACGCCCTCGAATCTGTTACAAAGCAATTTTGTATACCACATTGAACAGGAATAAACAAAGATTTTCAATCAAATGAATAAGTTGAACATTTACCTTTCTAATGCCTTCAAAAGTACCCGCCATGCGGTAGATTTACCGCTACCGGACGGACCGACCATCATCAATCCATGGTTCAACTTGCATATTTGATACAGTTGCAGGACCTATATTACACATAATTTAAATTAAAAACATGTTTAAAACTTACAATTGTGAGAGCCCAATTATGAATAGGTGCTGACGAATTTCTGATGCTACATATTGAGCCAAAATAGGTTGGGAGAATTTTAATATTAGCATAAAACGTGAACATTAATGTTCAAAGTGCAATTCATTTCATTTCTTGAAGAATTGCTTAACCAATTCTTGGGCCTCCCAAATAGGGGAAAACAAATGCAAAAAAAACACAAATTATTACAGCGTAAGGATTGAACAAGCGATAGGGTCAAAATTTACTGAAACACGCACATCACATGGTAAAATATAAATAAAAAATAAAATTGGAATGAGTGAGCTTGCACGATAGAATGCTTGATTCACAGTGCACGATAGAATGACTGATTCAAAGTCTTCTTCGATAATGTAATTTTATCATTCCCAATACTGGCCAAAAAAAAAAAATTACGGTTAGTAATATATATTAAGATAATAATATACAACATGAGTTAGCACAGATAGTTTTGGTGTAATATAGAGTGACTTGGTACGGTACGGGGTATCGGTGTCCGACCAAAGATCGGATTTTTGGATAAAACAATACAAGGCCGTGAATCAACCCTCCACCCGTGCAAAAGCCGGCCGTCTGCCACTACACATGAGACAAGTGAGCCACAAATGAGCCACAAGCGAGCCGGAGCCGCCGCGGGCCGCAAGCACTGGACACAGGTGGCGCCACTGACCTTCTCGATCCACGTGCTGTGCTGCGCGCGCGACGACGCGCTGCGCCTCTACGTGCCGTTAGCGGGTTAGCATGAAAACGCATACTCATTCACACTCACGGACTGCCGTATGTCGTATCGGTATATGTATATATGTACGTGTCATCGATATGTGTCTATAGTGCCGTGATACTGTGTTTATTTGTTAATCCTTCGATATATAATATAGGGAGCATACAGTTTTTAAGTCACTCCGCACAGTACCGCATCTCATTTGAAAATAATTCAATATACAATATAGGATATACATATGTATATGCGGTTTTCCTGTTATATTATTCAAACCTATCATTACACATTATTACTTTCTAATTACAATTTGTAACAAATAGACATAAATTATTTTAATGCTATATTTAGCGCAAATCGTGTGACAACTTTGATTTTGGTTAAAAATATTATAATATTGTGTTGAAATTGATTGTTTAAGAATGGGTTAGGTACACCGATTGGTTATAAACACAGTCTCAGGCAAATAAAATAAACTCAATGAGTAAGCATAAAATGTTATTTTTTATGTTATCATATAGATTGTTAATGAGTTACTGATGCCTTATTAAATATCATAATCATTACATATTGTATAATATCAGCCTTCACCGTTATGGTTAAATTAATTTCATATGATTATGACTGAGTTTCTTTATTAAATCAAATAGTTGATGTTCATGATGACACAAACAGTGCAGTAACATAAGAAACTCATGTACCAAATTATTGGTGTGGAGACAAATCACTGATGATGTTATGTTCTTGTTAATTTTGATGCAATAAACCACTTTGCAAACACATTCTTATATCTGATATTGTTATTATTCGAACCACCTTAAATATTCAATATCTGACTGTTAAAGATTTCTTCAGAACGTACCTTTTCCATCCATGTAGTTCCCTGTTCGTCACCTTCACCACAAACTAAGAACTCTTCAGCGCAAACTGCTCGAATTTCGTTCTTTAGACCTGTGAATTATCACAGTTTTGTGAAATAAAAAATAAATACTTGTGATTTTCTTAAGCCTAATAGTAATCAGATATTTCATTCAAACTCTTCAATTTGCACACATTGTCGCTACGTTTCATTAGGAAAATATATCACTTACATAAATTTTTAAAATTTTGCAGTTTTGGATTTTCGTAAATTAAAGAACTATCTTATTGTTATTGTGCTGTACTGGAGCTTGTTGGTCATCAATTCAATATTACTGTAATTCCTTGTAATCTGTGGATAAAATTGTAAGCTAACCGGTCATCTCTGCTCGCGTGTAACCAACATTGGGGAACACATCGTTAAGCAAGGAGAACAGGAGCGGTATGTCTTCGGCGACGAGTTTGGGCACCATTGTCTCACACACTGACTGTATGAGGATGTCCTGCTCGGGGAGCGACTCGGCAATAGACGCTTCGTCGGGAACTTCCGTACCGCGATCTATTAAGTTCTCCTAAATAAATAAATAGCGAGTTAATAATACAACATTACATGTGCTTTGTATAACGATAAATATAATTTCTTTGCAAGAAAAATATATGTGTTTACTTAGACATACCTTTATTTTCTGAATTCGGTCTCGTTTGACGTTACCAGCGGAGACGAGCACGGACTTCAGTGCACGTAGACCGAAGTCGTAGTGAGACTGGTTTGATAGCTGTTCATCACAAAGTCTGCAAGGATGAACAGTAATCACTTATTGAAACAGAGATTATTCGGTGCGGGTAAAGAAATATTAATTTTCAACGTTCAACATTCGACAGGCAACAAACAGGCCTGTCGAATGTTACACATGAAAGGATATTTTATGAAATAAATCCTCTCCATTATTTATCTTATCTATCTTTCTCTAATTGTTCTCTTTCTTAGTATGAAGTATTCATGATGCACATTTAGACCAATGAGATAAGTTTAAAAAATGCCCCTTTTAAAATTATATTGAATTTATTGAACCATATCACGATAAGAATTTCCAATACGAATATGTTTACTATTAATAAACTAATTATTAACTATTGCTAATAACATTTATGTTGAATTAAACTTACTTGAAGAAAGGCACAATCTTGCAAGCCAACTTCTCAGCTGTCCGGAACCCTTGGCTGAACAGCATCACCTCTGCAATGAGCTGTCTGTCGGGCGTAGTCATAGCCAAGCTTCTGAAGAGTTTCTTCAAGTTATCCGGCAGGTTGGAGCGGCCGGCGTAGCCCGGGTTCATTGTGATGAAAATAGCCATGTCTTGACTCACGCGAACTTGCTTGCCGACCAGCTCGACGGTGATGGACTTCGCTGTGGTATATATACATATATTTACAAAAAAGCGAGGTGTCAATTAATGCAAAGATGTGACCCTACATATATACATGTATGGTATCCATAAAACCCAACATATGTCTAGTACGTTGTTTACGAGTATTCAACAAAAATTTGGGAAAAAACATTCTGTTACTTCATTTTCTTATACTAATTAGCTTAATGTCAATTATTCTAGGAAAAGAGTCGTGCAATTCGACATGGTTATAATTTATATACTTGTGCTATGTTTACCAGTATTGTCTCCTTCTTGATGACTCTTGAGCGCCTCCTGAATGGTCTGCACTTGTTGCGATACAGCTGACAACATTCTCTCTTCAAGACGGTTGAACTCATCGAAGCAACCCCAAGCACCGACCTGGAATGATTTGAATATTACTAATGCTTTCCTTACTTTGGTGAAATATGTTGCCCAGATTTAAAGAAAATAAAGCAGATGCTGTTCTGATAATTTGTGATCAATAAGTGATATCTGTTTGTAACGACTGGTTCAAACTTTACTTAATATTATCAAAACGTAACATCACGTCTGTAATCCCCGAACGGGGTAGGCAGAGGAGTGTGGTACACTCCCACATTTCACCAGTTACTTTTAAGTGCCACGGAATAGGTGGTAAGCCTATTGCCATACATACACAATTCCTGATTGAGTCACTACTAGAATTTCTAAATTAGAAAAATCTAATAGTACCCGACCTGGGATGTGAACCTAGAACCTCCCGATTGGCAGTCGCGTTTGCAACCATTCGACCAACCATGCAGTCATTTACTTAATATTATCAATTTATTATTAACGTTACCTGGCAAAGACCGACGAAGATACGACCCATAGCTTGGAAGTCGAATGTCTCATCGCAGTTGAATACAAGTACAAACCGACCGAGCTGATTGCCCAGAGCTTTAACAGACTCCGTCTTACCCGTACCGGCCGGCCCTGTGAACATATATCATCCATTTATCATGATTTATTATCCAGTTGTGGTTTTAGCTATAACAAGTTGCCTAATATTTTTACATATTATATGAAATATATTTAATATAATGTACATATATTAAATATTTGGTTTCGTAGATGCTAAACTAAAATAAATACATGCCTACCCTAAATTCTTATCATCACCTGGGTTGACTGGTAGAAAATGCCACTTGGCATTAAATCCGCCTTTTAGTACAATAAAGGATAAATAAACAAAAAACATAAATATTTTTCTTAGAACTTCGTCGTTTCATTAATTAGACAATCATTACAAAAGTATCTATTGATCACAGAGACGCTGTATAGTATGTTAT